>JAZHYW010033055.1:0-16963 GCA_037355805.1 Ixodes ricinus | reverse complement strand
CCCGTACGAAAATGTCAGATATGGCCCTGATATATTCTATATACGGCCTGATATGATATTATAAGTAGTCAGATAGGGAATATAGGGATACGGTTAGATATTGCCATATAAGTGTGCAAATACTGCAAGATGCGGCCGTATAAGTGCGTAAATACGGCCATATTTCGCCATATACGCGTGCGAATATTGCCCCTCATAATGATATATGGGCCCGTTTCGGTCGTGCAAGCAATAAGTCATATGTACTCGCCAAGACAAGTTGATTGATCTATATTGCATGAGTCTCATATAATTGGTTAGTTATTGTTAACATCTCTAAAGTGAAGTTATTCCAGGTATTTGAACCACTTAACCAATTGCGCATTTTAAAGATTGAAAGACAAATGAAATTTGGTTGTATGTTTGACGTGTGACATTATGATGAAGTGCATAAGAGCGGAAAGCGAGTTAATCAAATAATGGATTTGAGATCGCAGCTCTTAGGCGCCCTTTTCCGAAGTTAAGCGATGTCGGCGTCGCCATCGAGTAACCGCCCCGCTAAATTTAGCAAGAAATTGAATTGGTACTTATGTCACTTGACGTCAATTTTCCCGCTAAATCTAGCAGTGAAACTAATTTTGTTCGTGTTTCCCCGCTAAATTGAGCGGGAAAACACGAACGGTTAGCTTACTGAAGATGCAAGACGCAACTTCGTCGTCCCGAATCCTTTTTTCCTTCGAACGCCTGCGAAGCCGTTGCGCCCTACGCAGCATCTTTCAAAAACCGTTCGCGCAGCATCGTAACCATCTGCTGGAGAGCGTGTGCGATTCATCGTGTGTTGAAAGTCGTAAGAAGTGCTGTCCGTGGTGTATTTTATGTGCAACTCTTTCGTAAAAAAGTTTGAAATTTAAAAACGCGAATCTAACAGTGTACACATAATTTTAAATTTATTGGTAAAAAATATATATACAAATTTATTTATTTATTTATTTGTGGACATCGTGCGCAAAAAAAGAATAGTCGCGCTTATTTCTTCATTTGAAATTATGATGTGGGTTATACGGCGTAAAACATAGTATCGTCAAACTGGCATCGTTTTGGGTCACTTTCAAGCTAGACAGATCGTTTGGAGGTTCAAAAATTGGACTTCATAGAGTTGTATGTTCACTCGGTATTGACAGCAGGGTAGACGCTATGCATGTTTTAGGCCAATCGTGTCTCCGGTTAGGGTCACGTGACTTCAGTCTAGAAGCTGGTGATGAAGCAGAACACTGCACCTGCCTGAAGCCCAAGGCCACACATAACATTCACTGCACTATCAGCCTTGGGTTCAAGTGACAAATCCGCACGTTGATGCCCCATAAGATAAGACTTTCGTTTGTGCACTTCCGTTTTACCCTGTCCTTCTCTCATTTACTCTCTCTCCCTAATGCGAAAGCTTGATAGAAGGTTCTTGGTCACGTGGTTTGACGGATGACCTTGCCAATATCGGAATGCGCTCGGCCGGACCCAGTTTCGTGTGGTTTGCGCCCTGCGTGTCTGCTCCGAATTTCTGCTTCTGCAAGCGATTTCTTCAAAGAAGACCAAGAATATTTTGTGCTGCGTTTATTGCTCGGTTCTACAAATGACAGCTTGTGCTACATCGTGTTGAATCTTCACGAACACCTTCCTTCTCGTTTTTGTGTTTGAGTGGTGATTCCGCGTGGCCGTGTCGACGTCTATCTTGGATTACCTTTTAATTCTCGTCTCGTCAACGTAAGTGCGCTGCAACCTACTTCGCGTCAATAGATCGTTTTCCTAAAGGTACTCTTCCAGATTACCTCTAGAATTAGGCCGCGTCTATCTCCTGACAGCCGGTAGAATAATTGTGCAGGAATGTTTCGGCATTGGTGCGATTGTGCTACAAGCAGAAAGTTACGATATGCCGCCGACAAAGTTTTGACGTGTCGCCAAAAAGAACAACAACAACAATGTATCTTAATTGCGCGTTCTAAAATTTGACGAGCGGCTTTACGAGTCGCTTGTAGAAAGATTGTTACGGTTTTGCGAAATACTGGTAAACAAAGCTAGGTTACCGTCATAATCTAAGCCCTGAGATAAAGATAAACCAAATAACGTGCAACTCTCATTCACTCAGGGTTTATATTATGATGTTTCCTAACTGGCTTGCCTACATACCTTCTCTCCTTGCAAAGGTTACCGTCTCGCAGACGGCACAAACCGATCCCCCGACGGCGGCGTCTCGGCTAGCTTTCACACGGGCCGCCGCCGCCCGATCGCCGTCTGGCCGGGCCTCGCGGCGCGACAATCGCTCGAAGCGGGGGACCGGCGTTATGTAACGAAAGGCAAAGGGCATCTACACCACGAATGGGCAAAAGCCGATGCAAAGGCGTGCGCGAACGTAAACAACGGTAGAAAAGTGCAGTTGCTTGCCGCTATGAGATGTGTGCCGCAAACTCGGTAATCCGCGGACGTATCCCTCTCCTGCCGCTCATACTTTCTATAACTTGACGGACACTCTGTCTCGCGGTTCCTGCCGACGAAACCATCGTCGGGATACCGGGTAATTGCTACAGCCGAGCGCGGCACAGCACAGACGAGCGCAGACGGCACAGACGAGCGCGGCACCTTTGCTCTCTGTGCAGGGTCTAAGAGTCAACCACCAGCATAGTGGATACCGGTGTTCGACGTCATGCTGTGACGTACGTGCATTGCCTAAATACCGGGTGTTATTTTTTTTATTCTTGCAGATTTGTTTTAAAAGAAGCCGTGAAAACTACACTTATACGGTTTGTGCGAGTGAGTTATACGCCCAGGGGGACATTGTAGTTTTCTAATCTTTGCGATAAGTCGGCTAATTAATTAAAATTTACTAATTTACTTTTAATTAGTGGAAATAGACATATGGTTTTAATTAGAAACTTGCTGAACGTCGTCCAAGACCATAAATCAGTAAATTTTAGAAAGACTTCGAGCGCGTGTGAAGCGCAGTAGTGCGATGAAGTTACCACTCGTGGACCAGGTACAAGATTGTGTCTAGATAAGAGACGGAAAAATTGCGCGGGCGCCTGACCGAAACCACTAGCATTGTACCTGCTCCACGAGTGGTAACTTTCTTACGCGCTGAAAGTCTTTCCGAAAATGACTGATTTAGAGATTTCGGACGACGTTCAGCAAGTTTCTAATTGGAACCATATGTCTATTTTCACTAATTAAAAAATTAAGTAGTGTATTTCAAATCAATAGCCGACATTGCAAAGATTAGCCACCCACATAATGTCCCCCTGGGCGTATAACTCACTTGCACAAACCGCATAAGTGTAGCTTTCATGGCTTTTTTTAAAAACAAATCTACAAGAATAAAAAAAAAACTGTATATCAAGGTTATCAGGGTCTCGATATATCCATATCAAGACCCTGAGATGGATATATAAAAAAATTGGGCAGATCTGGCTTGATAAGGCTTATATAAACTGATTTACTTGATATGGCCAGATCTGCCCAATTTTTTATATAACCATATAATTTTTTTATATAAGTTCAGATATGCCATTTTTGTAAGGGATGAATTATTACTTGATGATGACAAGTTGTATGTTGTGCTTAAAAACACATGAAAGCTTGGTTTCGTCACCTCCGGTTCCCGAGCACTCTCACGGCCATGTGATTTCAGATTTCCGTTTTGAGTTGTGGATTAAAGCAAAGGGGGAAAAAGTTGTGAAATCATTTTGTAGTGCTTTTAACTTTCCGCAATAATTGTGTCCATGGCTTCCGAGCGCGATCTGACGGCGATCTTCTATAGTGTTTTTTTAACGTGCATTCCACACCATGAAGACAACCTGTGTTAGCAGCCTGTAGGTGTGAGCTTGTCCTGAGCATGCATTGTGAACCGTCACTGCTAGGCTGAAGTTACTTGACAATAATTGGCAACGACTGATAGTTGTAGCGCTCGCTATCACTATCAGCCCGCCCTATAGAGGGTGTGCGGAGGTAAACAAGAGCAAATAATGGCGGAATCTCCTGGGAAAGTACGTTACGTCCGGTTGGCTATTGTTTCTGCTTGTTTTTGAGTACCCGCAGTGAGTAGCGAGTACTTTGAAGGAACACTGACAGGGTGTTTACGCTCGCCAGGTTTTTATTTGTGCATGGCACATGAGAGACTTACTACACAGAACAAACTTCGCGGCTCGAAATTCGTATTCTCTCCGCCCGAAAACTGCCGATCGGGAACTGGCCGGTTTGAGTCACGCTCACTCTCTTCTCCGAGGTCACGTGCTGTTTTCTATGGTTTAGACACAGCCACCACATGTGATCGAAGTCGTGGAAGGCACACATTAAATGATAAAAATATAAAAAGAAATATGATACCATTTTTTGCGACTTTTAAAATGTTGCAGATACCTTAATTGAAAAGAAATGGTGCACAGCCACGTGACTTCCGGCAACGCTGTCCTCCATATTTCTTCTTCCTCCCAGTCCAGTTTCAATTTCAATTTCGAACAGTTGCGTTTTTTTTTTACTTTATTAAAAGTAGAGGTGACGCTGTAGCGAAATACTGCTCGGCTAGTGTTCTGACGCCATGTTGAATCTGCGGCAAAAACAAAGGGGGGGGGGGTTCAGTGTTCTTTAAAGGTCTCACCGTCAAGTGCTAAATGTGATTCCTCTTAAAATATACTTATACTTGATCGACATCCGTTCCTGATCCCTTGGGTGAAAAGAATAAGCACTCGTTCTTCAATGCCATAACAGATCTGCCGAAGGTGTCGTAGGCGCATCTGCAAGGCTTCCTATTCGACTAGCCTGGTCCATACACCTGAGAACGAGTAGAAACCTACAAATCTCTAAAAGCGTTAAACTACTTCGCGAACGGCAAGGCGTCGGCGTTAGGCACGTACCTCTCCCAGGCGTCGATGATATTCACCGAGCTTCCCCGCAGTGGTGCAGCAGCTGCTTGGTTATAGCAGCCCTGTCTTGGTTATAGCAGACAATGTTTCTAAGTCTTCATTCTGCATCCTTTGGCGCGACGCGAGTCTGCAATGTCAATTTTGTAGTGTTTTGACGTACTTTCTTTGCTGCTCAAGTTTTCTTTCCCAGATCACTGCGCACATTGCATTTGTACGCGCCGTAATGACCCATCCTTGTACGTAGATGGTCAATCGAAGCGCCGCGGCGCCGGCGCCGCATTCTAGAGTTTCTTCGCGTGGCAGCACATCCAAGCAGTTTAAAAAATTACGCCATCTTCCCGACGGGAATCATGGGGTGATGCAGAGCATCGTGTTGGTTCCGAGGAAAGAGTCAGTTGCGTGCTGACGTCGAGAGATGGCACCACCGACTGCCCTAGCGTTACCCCTACGCGAGCCTTCGTCGCGGCTCTCGGCAGAGAAACTTGGAACGCTCGCCGCTCGCCGTTTATTTTTTTCACACTTGAAGGAGAGGAAACTGGAGGAGGAGAGTTGCGCGTGCGCGCGCGGTGTGAGTAGAAGCGAACGAACGCGCAGTGCACGCAGCTGGTAGAGAGAGAGCAGCAGAGAGTAACGCGCAGCTGTTGGAGAGAGGGAAGGAGGAGAGTTGCGCGTGCGTAGTGTGAGTGCGGACTACAAGGCCGCGGGACATAGACCCGAGCAAGAGATGCTCCGCATCTAAAACGAATACCTCCGACTTGCATAACAACACCAACGATTTATAGGTAGACGTTTCGTCTCCTATGCGGGAGACATCATCAGTGCAGCCAGGAACACCCGACTATACTTCGTTTCAGCTTGGGTCCAGACGCAGCCGATGCTACAAGCGCGAGCTCCGGGCTTCCAGCGTCCCTGCCAAGCACGCGCACTCGTGCAGTAAAGGCACTGTTCAGGGCCACACGCTCGTGCTTGCAGCATCGGCTGCGTCTGGACCCAAGCTGAAACGAAGTATTAGCGGCGAGATGATTTGGTGGCGCCTTCATATGGTTACCTTTCGTGACGTCATTACCTGGCGAACAACAAGTTCGATGGTGTTTGTAAATAACATGGTGGAAGCTTGAAATCATAGCGCTCTGATACCAACACCGCCAACACCGTCAAAATTGAAGTTCTTACATTCCTCTTATTTCTGTCAATGGGAAAACCTTTGCTGACGTCATTATCAGTAATCGGCCAACCGTGGAAAGGCCGACTACAGCGACGCTTTCGATCGCGCACGTCGCCAATAGCTACCAGCAACCAAAGGCTCGCTTCTTCCTTCTCTTCATCTGTAGCACTGGTTCTGCCGACTTCTTCGTCCATGAACCAGTGCTACAGATGAAGAGAAGAAGAAGCGAGCCTTGGTTGCTGAGTTAGTCGGGTGTGCCTGGCTGCACTGATGATGTCTCCCGCAGAGGAGACGAAACGTCTACCTATAGATTGTTGGTGTTATTATGCAAGTCGGAGGTATTTGTTTTTGATCATGATTCCCGGCTTTTGAAACATTTTTACATCCAAGTAGGCTAACACCGTCTGCCAAGGCAGTCGTCCTGCGATCCCCGAGGTTCGGTGGCGGCAGTGGCGTCCCTCGTTTCGAGATAATCGAAATGACTTCCCTTGTGACATTTTGTTCGTGCAGTTACGCGTCGGCAACCTAAAGGCACGACACTGGGGCAATTCTAGAGCGTAGACCTCACGCAATTGCTCTCTTGCGAACCAGGAATCGCCGCGCAGCCACCCAAACGCAAGGTAAACATACGAGAACCGGAAGTATTAATCTGTTCCTGTCATGACGGCCGGAAGTCGCCCGCACACCCTGTATAAACAGAAGCGCCGGAACCTGTAGAACGTTGGATGCACATTGCCTGCTGTGGAAAGTAATTCTATTCCGATTTTTATCGTAAACGGAAAGTTTGCGCGAAAATTTGCGCAATAAGAGCGTCACTTGAAAACAGTTTTTATTCGTTGCCCGGGAGGTGTTGCGACTGGTGGCGCTAGAAAGGCTGTTTTCCCGTACCTGCTCTCAGGCAGACAACAGATAAGAACCGTTTTCGAACGATGCTCTTCCGTAGATGTTGTCAACTCATAGATGTAAGAATGTTGTTGTGAACAGCCCACTGAAAAATTGCGTCCGATGAATACCCACATTGCGGAGCGCAAGGGAGAAGAGAAGATACGAGAGGGAGAGTAATGACGCGTGTTGCGAAGTTCCGTTCTGCAGCTGCTCCTCGGTACGGAGTAGACGACTTCTCGGGTTTTGTGTTCTTCGTTCGCTGGATTGCATCGAAAACTTGTTAATCGGCAAAAGCAACCCGTACCCGTCGAGGCATCTCCTCTCTAATTTCTCCCTCAGGCTAAGCCTTTGTTTGTAAAAAAACGGTGGAGTTTCGAATGCCGTAGAAAAGGAAAAACAGCCATTGCTACGATTAGCAGACGACGCCGACGTTCGGCGTTCGAACGCCAGACCCGGACGCAGTGTTTGCGGTAACGCGTTACAAGTAGCGGCGTTACCGGTTGCGCATTAATTTTTTTGGTAACGTTCTGACGAACTTGTTACATCTTCAAAACGGTAACGGGTAACGTACTGATGTTGCTTATTTCGAGTTGTTTGTAACCTAGTTACGTTACTCGTTAGATATTCCCAAAACTTAAAAAAATACACTATACTCTGTTTCATACTTAGCGTGCAACGCTGTCAAAGCTACTGGCGCGAGCGTGGGGCTTGATCTCGTTGATCATTTGCACGCGTTTTCGCGCAAACGAAACCATAGATCAGGGGTGGCCAGTCTGACATGGCCTAAGAGCCGCAAACAAAACAACGAAGCTTCCAAGAGCCGCGGAAGGGGGAAGAGGGAGGGGGGGGGGGTAAGCTTTTTTCCAGGGAAACAAGAGAAACTCCAACTACTTTTATTCATTCCGAGTCAAAAGCAGTCCAACTGTATACGTAAGGCAGCAGTAGTACAAGACTACCAAACCGCAACCTGTCTTTCGATTTCGAACGCATTCCATTTGTTTTTGGGGGAAGCACTCGTGTGACCGGGAGGGAGGCGGAGAAGTGCGCGTGTGTGTGTGTGTGTGTGTGTGTGTAAAGGGAGGGGGAGAGAGCCGCGAGCCGCACTTTAACACGCGAAGAGCCGCATGCGGCTCGCGAGCCGCAACTGGCCACCCCTGCCATAGATGAAGCCACGAGCTCGCGCCAGTAGCTTTGACAGCCTTGCACGCTAAGTGTGAAACAGAGTATACAATATTTTTTTCTTTCTGGGCGCAAAAATATATATATATAAAAATACTGTTTTTTAAGTATTTTTTTGTGAATATTTAGCTGGAATTTTCAAAAAGGTAAGGTAATTATGCTCAGTTTCTGGATGGACATAATGTTTCTTTAAAAATGGTGGTTATGCATACACGTAGCGCAAAAAAGTAAAACGTTAATTTATAAATATTAAAGCAACGCAAATGTAACGTGCTTTACTTTTTAACGGTCACAATAACGCGTTCCTTTGATTTTGAGGGAACGAAAGCTGGTAACGCGTTCCTTTTATTTGCGAGTAAAAAGTAACATATTCCTTGACTTTTCTTATGGTAACGCCTACAACACTGCCTTGACGACAGTTCTCTCCCTGCGCGAGGAACCTACGATAAGCTTCTAGGCTTTGGTTGGAAGGAGACAGTAGATAAAAACAAGGGCAGCTAGATTTTTCCGTCTACTTACTGTTTTTCCAATCAGCTCGGCGCTCTGGCATCGCCGCACACTCTTCGCAAGAAGCGATGAGCTCTCACCTCTGCTACAACAACATGCAGAGACTACACTTACCAGCCAGTTCGGCGAAGGCTCTTCTCCTGCGGTGCATGGAGAGAACGTTGGGTTTTTCTGCGCTTGAAAGAACCTGAGTTCTCATAGTGCGGTAGGCAGAGTGCCGTCTTCGCGAAACTGCCGCCTGCCTCCGATGAATTCAATTTATGGCGGCGTCACACATGCGTCCAATCAGGTCGGCCTTGCTTACTTCGCTCCGCCACCCGAAAAAATGCGCGGCTCCCATTTTATGGCGCCGTACTGTTTTACTATAAACCGAACAGATGATATACGCCAGATGATATACGGTTTCGTTCGGGTTAGGGTTGAATAACACATGTTTTATTTCTGCTACGGTTTTGTTCCTTTTACGTCAAAAATGACGGCATTTGCTCTGGTGTTCGGTTTGGATTCGGATTTGATTGGATTAGCTTGTACAACGTTTTTTTGTTTGTTTTCCTATTGCATATATTACTTTTGTCGCTGATGTTTTCTTCTTTCATAATTTCTTTTTTCAGCTTGCAAAATCTCTGTGGTGCTGCTACTACATGGTATTTGGATACCGAACCAAATACGGCGCTGTTCGAGGTACCTCATTTATTTTATCATTACTGTCGGCCTTCTTTTGAAGGCCAATACAGGAGAGGTTGAGAGATAGTTACACAATTGCACCAAACTTCCAGCAAACGAGACAACCTAGAAGATTACACAAAGTTACTACTTCTAAGAAGCAAATAAACCCAGCAATTGGAAAGCATAATACAATTTTATATCAGTGCCGTTGAAATATCAGTCTTTCTTTCTGTATGCTAATGGCGGTTAAAATCTGGTATCTATTCGTCAACGACAGACGTACGAAAGTTGCAGTGCTTTTCACTGTAGAGTTTTTTATTTCTCTATTATTTTCAGTTTCAATGGTGTCAAGCAACAATCACTCTACAGAGCTCGCTCGAGTAAATATATTGACAATATTTACATTTTATGGTCATGAGCTGTTTGAGGCGTACTGGAGCCGAGAATATAAAGGGTTCACATGACACCCTGACATGCGCAGCCCATGGAAGCTTGAAAGTCTCGTCACGCTGACATCGAACAGCAAAAGAAGACAAACGTCTGGAATATCCGTCGCCCGCATCGGCGCTTGTCTTCAATTTTTTTTGTTATCATCCATAAAAGGCAGCTAATATTATGTACAGGTGATCGAGGAGGCCATAATAGGTAGGAGGTGGCGTTCGTATTACACGTGTATGAAGCGAAGCGGAACGGAAGTAGGCGTGAACACAAAGCGTCCCCTTCATATCATGGCGTTCTCCTACTGTTGTATTTCTGTTCGGCTTAAATTTCTTAATTTTTTCGCACCAAAGTCGCAAGTGTTACACTATCAATGATTGTCTCTAGCTTGCCTGTGAATTAGCGAACTCAGTTAATGGCCGCCGCAATGCAAATGTAAGACAAACAACCGTGTTTCCACGGCAATGCCATGGCAACACAGTTGCCATGGCATGGTTGCACAATAAATTGCTAAGCATCATCGAAAACCACAAAATCAAAACATTTTATAATGATATAAGGCAGGGGTAGACGGCGTTCTAAAAAACGTTCAATTTCAACGCCTTTCTAGGTTTCGGCATTTTATTGGAACGCATATTTGCTCCCGCGGTTCTGCTCCCCGGTGGCCGAGTCGCGAAGCTACCGCCTCGCCTCCCTTGTATGATGAATGAGCGTATGGCGTAGGTGTGTTGAGCGTCTCGGCCGCCAGGGAGCAGGACCGCGGCCATAAAGATCCGATTCGATAAGAAACCGAAACATATAAATTTGCATATATAAAATACCACTAAAAGTTGGCTTCACGTGGCATTGCTTGTGCGGTTAAATATAGATGTATATGCACGTCTACTTAGCCGCAAAACACTCAAAGAGTGAATCTCTGACATCTACGAAATTAGCTCTGCGAATTAGGAGGCTGAACATCAGTTGCGACCTAAAAATGAAGTCTGCGCGGTGGCATTACGCAATGCAAGCATGACGCTTTGCATTGCGTACTGCCACAGCGCAGACTTAATTTTGAGATCTAAACACATATTCCGCTTCAAAAGTCGCTGAGCTGATTTTGTAGATCGCAGACTCAGAGATTGGCTCTTTGAGTGTTGTGCGTGTAAGTAGGCGCGCAGGTATTTCTTAGAGTCTGTACACAGGGTGTTTTTTTTTTTTTAATTCCTTACAGATTTGATTTAGAAACCCCAAAAAGCTACACTTATGCGGTTTGTGCGAGTGAGTTATGCGGCCAGGGGGACATTATATCGGTAGCTAATCTTTGCGAGAAGTTGGCTAATTAACCAAAATTCATTCATTAACTTTTCAATTAGTGAAAATAATCATGGTTCCAATCAGAAACTTGCAGCGCGTTGTCGAAAACCACTAAATCCACTATTTTTAGAACCACTTGAAGCTCGTGGGAAACTCGGAAGCGCAAGAAAGTTACCACTCGTGCAGCAAGCGCAAAGCTAGCAGTGGCAAAACGCGGATGATTAGATTATCATCCTGTACCACCACTGCTAGCTTTTAATTATTTTATTTGATTAGCTGACTTATCTCAAAAGATTAGCCACCCGCATAATGTCGCCTTGGTTGCATAAGTCACTCGCACAAACCGCATAAGTGTAGCTTTCGGGGCTTTTTTAAACAAATCTGTAAACCTTAAAAATAACACGCCCTTTATATAAAAGGCTGCTAATATTAGTATGTCACAACAAAATTATATAGGCGTATATGCGATTTCTTCATTGTTCTTTCCATCTAAATTAATATCACACGACGCAATAAAAAAAATATCCAGCGGTTCAGGGATTCTGTAGGAAAACATTTCCTTTTCAGTATTTCATCAACATTTAGGTTCATTTCATAGTTCGGGGTTACAAATTTGATACCTTGAAATATGTCTGTTAAAACCCGACAATTCTGCCAAGTAGGTATTATCGTTAAGCAACTCAGTTCGAAGTCTTGTCGAAGGAAAGTATATAATTATACTTGTTGAAGATGCTTACTATATTATACTCTCTGGACAGATTTTCAGTAGGCGAGCGAAAAGGAACAGTTGCAATTGTGCGTAACATTCGTTTTTGAAGCAAGAGCTCTTTCTCAAAATTTATTTCCATGGTTGTAACCCACACCAGATAACAGTAATAAATATAAAAAATAGGGATTTATACAATATTACTTTAAGTGATTCTGGAATATATATCTATTTCGATATACAAAACCTACTACTTCTACCAACTTTTTTCTTAGATACTCAACATGATGATTCCGTCACAAGGTTTGTGAAAACCAATCTCTAAGATTGTTAAAGTAATCAACTATTTTAATATTAAACGTATTTAAACGAATTCAAACTATTGAAGTAATCACTTGATTTTTTTGGCCGAGATATAAGGGCCTTTGTTTTATTCGTGTTTATCTTTTAAGCGTGCTTTTTGTTCATACGCTTATTTTATATAATATGTCGTTGGCAACGGATACTTGCGTATACTACATATTTACCAGCCTTGTCAGCGTGCCCAGTATCGTTGATATAGACGTTAAGGCCACGGTCCCACTGAATCTGGCAGTTTAGTTACTTTTTGGCAGGTCATTACTCATCTCCTTTTAAACACTGTTTTGTGGGATTGATGTCATTCGAAAGGCAATGCAATCCTCTTTCATTTGATATTATGTATGTATTGGTTTATACTGTTCATGCGCATTTGAAGCGTTGCGAATATGATGGCGCGGACCCTTACTTGCTCCGCTGGTTCATGTTTTATGAACGATTCATTAAAGATAACACGGTTTCAATAGAGCAGTTTTGTTAAGATGATGTCGGAGCAGAATGTAACGGTATACTTTTTTGGTATTTGCACTACTTTGTTTTTTACAGCTCTCCAAATATTGCCCTAAAATTGACATTTTTCAGCACAAATATGTTTTTAATGACAAACGCTAGGACAATGAAATTAGCTATAGATGTAGTGCTTATAATTGGTAATATGCAGAAAAAAATTTAATGTTGTGTAAATTTTTTTGTTTAGATATTCTATATCAAACGTAGCACTTTTTTGTGCTTCGAGTCATGGTAATTCAAATGCCGCTGAGTAAATAATTAAACTATGGTAAAATCTTTTATAACATTTAGAACTACAATAGTTGCCCAAGAGGTGGACGGTGGCTTTTTTTTATTTTCAAAGTCATAACGCTCCGGGAGCCCTTCAAACTTACCTGTTTTTGACGCACATCGTTTTTGGACATCAAACAGATTTATTGGCATCTAATAACATTTATTGTATGGAATAGATATACATTGCGATGTATTAGATTTTCCCAATGATCTTGCTTTGGTTTCTTGATAGTTGTAGAGCTTAGCTAATTTTAAAAATAATTAAAAACTGTTTGGTTGTTTTGTTGCGCTACCTGGCGGATGTCAGACAAAACTGCTGATTTCCAAGTTCAAAAAATTTTCGAGGGCGGCGTTGGCGTCTGTATCATCATCAATCTCCGTGTCGTTTTACCTTCACATTTAGAAAATATATTTGAAGATTTACTATCGATAAATGAACGGTTTAGGTACTGGGTCAGGTTAATAAATCTAAGACAAATAATTACACAAGCGTAGCGTGATATAAAGTGTTCATTATTTGATATAATTGAAATCAATAAACGATAAATACGAAGAGGGAAAGAATTAGGGTGCCTACATGTCTGTCTGTCTCAGGGTGAAGATATCCATTGTTGCCCTGATTGTGCCAGCGCGTGACGCTCTCGCGCACTCGGTGCGTGACTTGGGCGGTAAAATGGCCTCTATAAATTAGCCAAAGCTACGCGCTCGAGCTGAGTGACACCGGATCCAGCGCACTTCAAATGCATAAAAAAACGATTGGGCGGAAAAATGGCTGAGATGTCACCACTCAAGCAAAAGCGCGCGTGTGTATGGAGGAACTCTAGAAAGAATACACCCGAGTTCACTTCATGCCTAGAGTCACTAAATGAGCTGCGCTTAAATTATCGGCACTCCGTTCCCCGAAATTGTTTTGGGCGCCGCCATTTTGGGTCTTGTGCAGAGCAAACACAACTGCCGATCGTCATGATCCAAAAGTGCGACTTCCTCTGCATTAGATGCGGTGCTAGGAAGCTGATACAATATTGCTATGCTCTGTCGCGGGTTGTTTAAACATTCGTGGAGGACGGAAAAGCGTTTCCTGTGATTTTAGATAAAGCTTCAGATAACTGGCAACCATGATTTTAAGCCACAATATGGCCAAGTGTCGTTACTCTGAAGCGTAGCTAATTTACTGGCACTAGCGGGAACAATGAGGAAGAGGCAGGTGTCAAAAGGTAGTGGCTTGTGGAATCCACGGGGCTCACGTCATGGCCCCTCCAGGTATTACAAGCTTCTTGAACAAGGGCATGAATAGTGTCATTAAATAAGCTACGCTTCAGAGTAGCGACACTTGGCCATAATGTGGCTTAAAATCATGGTTGCCAGTTATTTGAAGCTGTATCTGAATTCACAAGAAACGCTTTTCCGTCCTCCACTTTAAACAGTTTGCGACAAAGCAAAGCAATATTACATGAGCTTCCTAACACCGAATCTAATGCTGAGGAAGTCGCAATTTTGAATCATGACGATCGGCAGTTGCGCCTGCTCTGCACAAGCACCAAAATGGCGGCGCCCACAACATTGTCGGGGAAGAGAGTGCCGATACTCTAAGCGCAGCTCATTTATTGGCCCTACTTCCCGCGAACCTCCTTTCCCCTGATTGAAACTGAAACTAAATATGAATAATACACCATTATTATAGCTTATTTAGTTTTAACCACCTACACATAATGAGAGGAGGAAGCGGCCGGGTAGGAGAAACGCGGGTTTTATGTGCGACTGTTCTAATCAACGTTAGTTCTAACCGTCTCAAAAGAAAGAACGCGCGAGCTTGCGCTGGTTAAGAAAAAGACGGTCCAAAGAAAAGAGACGGCACGCTGTGTTCTTTGTGATTGTGCGTCTAATTGCAAATTGTGTGTGTATGTTTATACAGCCGGAAGTTAGTCTGCCTTAGTGAGCGTCTGGTGTCTCAGGTGTAGATGAGCAATTTAGCCAGTGCGGTACAACCGCAAACCTGGGGTCTTTAACGTGCACCACGCAGTAGTGATACACGACCGCACGCCGGTATGATGCTCTTCCACATCGAAACGGGCAGGGGCGGGGTGGGTTCTGCAGCGCGAGCTTTCGCTCCACGTGCTCCGAGCTGGTGTGCGCTAGACATGTACTCGGCCACCGATCGCACCCCCCCCCCCTTATATAAGTATTTGAAGATCGACGATGGACGTCGATCGTCTCGAGGTAATGTAACGTAATAACATTATATAAATAATAAACATATTGAAGGATTGAACGACTCAATTTTTCAATTCTTGAATTGTAATATGGCGGTAGCCTATTGTACTTACTGTTGATGAAGAGCAATATGAGGTGACGAGGTAATGATTAAATTATGAGGCTCTGTAAGGACGACGATATTAGTGGGTGTCGAACCACAACGTACAGTGCCAGACTTGTTTCAAGTATCGTGTACCCAAAGACCTTTCTTCACCCGCAACAGAATATGGTAGAATCAATGAGGATGCTCCTTTACAACTGTACGTGGAACAGGAAAACTGCAATGTGCAGAAGTGCGGCTTATTCGTTAATATAAAGGACGGATTTCTAGCAGCATTCCCTGATTGACTACTTGGAACAAATGGCCTCGTTGACGTAAGGTGTCCCCGTTCCAAAAGATTCTTGAAGCCTACTGAAACCGCAAAGGAGTATGAGGCGAAAAATAAGAAAAAGGAGCTGCATGGTGTGAAAGGTCCAAATCACCACCATAGCCTCTACTACCAAATACAAGGGCAGTTACACAATACACAAAGAGAGTTTTGTGATTTCGTTATATTTACACTCAAGGGCATTGATATCCAACGTCTTCAGAGGGATGACACCTTCTTGTCAACCAACATAGAGCCTTTTCTACTCAAGTTTTCATGGAAGGCCCGACTTCCGCTGAAATTCCTCACGTAGACGAGTTGTCCGACCGAATAATCTGCCATTACTCCCGATCTGGGAATCTCTCGATCTTCATTCATGGCCATAGTATCATATGAGATCGAGGGGTGTGGCTCTTCGTCCGCCGAACATTGCTTCGGCGGGTGTTTTTACCGTGTAAAATGAGACCGTCGCGTGCTGCTGGAACAAGAACCTGGCGATTCTTCACTGAACTGCTTCTTCCGTAAGCTTCAAGAGGGCTTTTTTCGTTTCGCACACCATCTGTTCTGCTTGCCCGTTAGTTGCAGGATGGTATGGTACACTAATGTGATGCCTGATGCCGTTTTTTTTTTGTTTGGAGGGGGGACTTGTTTATTTTATTTGAAGCAAGATTTGGCGCGTTATCAGAGAAAAGTATTTTCGGTAGGGCAAAAGTAGGGAAAAGAGAGCGTAGAACGTCAATGACGCGTTTGTACGTCGTGGCAGGCATCGTGTAAACTTCCAACCACTTAAAGTACGCATCGACCATGACTCCGCAGATGCGGATACGTTTCGCCACCCACAGACTGAATAGTGGATCGTTTTCAGTTACAGTTCATGATGGCGCTGGACTCGAGGAAGCCTTCAACTTTTTCCACAAAGTTAGCCCAGGTGCCAGCACTTTTGTCGAAAGCGGTAAGTGTTCGAAACGTCGACAACTTCGGTAGCCACGTGCTGTGCTTGACACTGGACGCTTAACATTCGCTGAGAAGAAACTTGCTTGTTCGTCTGCCACGAGTCGTCCGATATCAGGTCATCACCGCTACTCCATCTCCCGACAAAACAGGTCGTCATTGTCCGCATGTCCATAGTTAGCAATCACGTGAACTTATAAATTCCCATGCGCTCATAACTTGCCGTCGCTAAACGCCGTTCATTCATAGCGTCTTCATTGCAAATAAACGTTTTCCTATTTATTCTGATGGTTTTCATCATACTCCTCCTAAGCTGTACTTACAACATTATATTGGTACTTCCGAAAATATTGCAACGGCGTTTGTTTTCTGAGAACTATAATGTAACAACCTTTACAAAATCTTCCGGATCCCATGAAACAGAATATTTCGTTATGTCACTTTTCTGTCGTCATTATAATGGTGATGTAAGTACCGTAAATTGCGCAGCAATTTACTTGACGTCCGCTTCCACTGGTGTCTTAGA
>JAZHYW010033054.1:0-33735 GCA_037355805.1 Ixodes ricinus | reverse complement strand
GAGATGGCAAAATTACTTTCAAAAAGTAATTAAATTACATTACTAATTACTTTTCTGAAAACTGCAAAAATGTAATGAAATTACATTACAAATTACCGCAGACTAAAGGTAATGACATTACATTACAATTACTTTTCGAAAAGTAATGAAATTACTTCGAAATTACTTTGACATTACTTTTGAATACCTTGAGGTAGTAATTCGTGCTCATTTTAGTTAACGTATACATCAACTCAGTGTTTACAAAACCAGCCCTCGCTTTGCCCACACAGCGCGTGTGCAGGAACTATAGATCCGGGAGAAGCGAGGCGCTACGCATGCGCAGTGCCGACAGCAGCGCCACCGCAGTGATGTGACGTCAAAGAGCTGAGTTGGTCCATGTACAAAAACTCAGATCTTCCTGTTTACACCGCAACAACCTTATGCGCCTCAAAGTGAACCATACTGAACAGTGGTTTTGCTGGCGCAAACGACATAAGTGTTAAACATGATGAATAGCTTCTTCAGATGTGACTCAGAATAACAGTCGACTCACCGGTTTCGCTGTTCATTCAACGGTGAAGGTTCTTACTAAAAGGGTGATATAAGCTGACGCACTGTCAGCTTATGGATGAACGGTGGAAGCTACGTGTTTGTTGGAGCAGTCACACGTCTATCGTTCGCCACGTAACCACGCTCTCGTTCATACCCACGCGCAGAGAAAGGGACGGGACAGGTGATTAAAGGAAGGTGTTTGATTGGTTCTGGTTAGCTCGCAGCTCCCACCGCACTGTCAGCTTAGGGATGAACGAAGTATAGTATCGTCATAATGACGCGACGCCGTGACTCTGTCGTGCCTGGAGTTCGTAAGCCGTTGCCTTCCAGCGATGTCTACACGTAAGCTTTTCTCCTTCGCCTTTCCAGCCCTCCTTTGTGCGTCTGTTCAGCTCTTTGTACAAGGCTTTGCGCTCAGGTGGCCGTCGATTATTTCTGTTGATGCTCTTTCACAACATTTCACCATGCAAAATAATTTTTCTCTTCTTTTTTAAAGCTTGCAAACGCACTTTCTAATTTAGGACAAAAGTAATTTAAAAAGTAATGAGTAATTTTCTTGAAATTACTGCCTGAAAGTAATTCATTACATTACTAAATTACTAGCCTAGAGAAGTAATTCATTACATTACTCATTACTCCGAAAAGTAATTTAATTACTGTAATTCCATTACAGTAATGTCATTACTGCCATCTCTGAGTAGTACGCCCTCGGAGTGGCTTTCCCCCTCCGAAAGGGCCCGCTCCACGCCAGCAAAACGCCGAGAGAGAGAGACAACTTTATGAAGCTAAAAAACATGAGCACAATAATAATGTATGTGTGTTTATACAAGCGGAAGTTAGTCACGTCTGTACTTAAGCCGCAATGAAGTATATCCCACTCCGCCATCGATCTCTTTTTTGTTTCTTTATTCTATGTGAGTATTGTGCAAACTTGGCACAATACTCACACAAAAAGGCTGAAACACGCCGGCCTCTCTTCGGCAGACGCAAGCATATTTAAATCTCTTCAGTCGCACTAATTCATTTCGAAACCGGCATCCAATCGGGGCTGTGCTTGGTACACATCACGAATATACGATACTTTCAATGATATTGTTGCTGACTTCGAGGACGTTCACCTCCGCATGACGCAGAGTAATCCCTAGTCTTCCCATGGCTGTGTAGATTGAGGACCATGCACATCTCGTAGAAGATTCCGGCGTCGTTCTCAGCTGATAAAAAACGAATGCCGTGCATGGTCAAGGGGAACTCTCTTCTTAAGAGTGCGCTGGAGGATGCCCCAGTGTAACACCGCATCCCAACACTGTAGGAATACATGCTCCACAGTCTATGATTCCTTACAGATAATACAGTTGATGGACCATGGGACCGACAGCCCTTTCTCTTTCATCCATGATTTAACAGGCAAGTCACGGCAATGCAATTTGGAAGATAAAGTGAATTAACACTTGGTTATACCGTCATTTTCTAACCTTTTTGAGCGCATCCTGGCCTTCGTTAGAGTAGAGTGATATATAAAAAGAGCCCGGTAGGAACACTTTCACTAAATCTTTGTACAATCTCTTCCGAGCCACCGAACTAAG
Organism: Ixodes ricinus; assembly: GCA_037355805.1. Taxonomy (NCBI): domain Eukaryota; kingdom Metazoa; phylum Arthropoda; class Arachnida; order Ixodida; family Ixodidae; genus Ixodes; species Ixodes ricinus. The sequence continues at coordinate 31,618 of JAZHYW010033054.1, read as the reverse complement.
GTACTCTAGAGAAAAATGCATTTTCAAGATTCGAAACGAAGCACCACTACTCGCAAGTAACCTTGTACACTCGCATCAAATACTACTACTGGACGAGACTAACAAACTCGGGACAACACATCTTGCAGACTGACCTGAATTAGATTACGCAAAAATATATCATTTTGATCACGAAGAAACATAAATCTCGACATAACTTGGCGAATAAACAAGGGGTACAAACCCAGCCCACCACTTCGAACTGAGCGAAACAAATTCGTACGGGATGAGCGCTCCCAGGCCAAACTCAATATAAATACAGAAAATACTCTGTGGCAGTTACTGCACGTTGATTAGGGACATAGCCAAAACTTGCAAAACATGTCACGTTTTTACTGTCAAAAACAAATTTCATACGGTATTACGCGTGAACAAAAATCCCGCCCTTTCCAACTTCCAGACTTTGTTCGCCCCTCTCTCCGTCTCTTCATTCCAGTATTGAGTGCTGTAACAATAGTGTTCGAGCGGTACGCCAAGATACTTGACTGGCAAGGCTGTCCACCGAATGTTCATAAATACTTTAGGCGTAGTACCGCAGGCTCCATGCCAGAAACCTGCAGATTTGTCCCAGTTAATCAAACTTCCAGACTTCGCGCACACATTCTTGATCCTCACATAAAACAGCAAAATCGTCTGCATAAGACAGGGCCTTAACTTCAGAGGAGGTCAGCTTGAAGCCACGAATTTATACATTATTGATCAGTTTCAAGCAAAACGGCTCCAAGTAAATGGCGAAAAGCAGAAGGGACAGCGGACAGCCTTGTCTTAGAGATGAGCTGGACCTAAACACTTTCGCCAAGACTCTATTTACAACTCTACTTGAAGAACACAAAGTATAGGCCATTCTCAAACCATCAATAATGACAGATCCAACATTCGTGTGATTCAAAATACTGAAAAGAACCTGATGTGACACACGGTCCAAATCCTACCCGAGGTCTAGCTGCAACATTGCATCTCGACCTGTGAAGGTGTCACAAGATTCAAGAATACTTCTGGCGACGTGTATATTAGTATGAACAGAGCGTCCCTTTATACCGCTTGTTTGATGCGGTCGGACTAGAGATTGAATGACATTCTGCAAACGCCTAGCCAAAACCTTCGTAAAACTTTTATAGTCAACATTTGTCCGACTAATGGGTCTGTAGTTAGTAACGGACTGAAGTTTTACTTGATCATTAGACCTTGGAATAGGAACAACGTGGCTTTTCAGGAAGAACAACGGCGACCTTACTCATAGGAATGCAGATCGCCATAGTACTCAAAAAAGGCTGAGCTCGATTGTTTTCTTATCACTCGTCACTGTGTTTTTGTAGCATATCTGCTTTATCTCATTTTGTTGAGCGTATCTTTTTTCATCACCCAGTGCGCGCTTTGTTGGCATGTCACTCTTCCAAAGTTTTCCCCTCCCGCGCCGTATAATGGCCCCTCTGAGTATCTTTCCACATCCAGAATTTCCAACTGGTTCTTATTAGGGGCGAAGCTCAGCCATGTCCGTATGTCCGTCCGACGCCTGTGCTCGTGCTCCTGCTCGTGAGCTCACGTGCTCGTGTAAGGGGAAAAAAAAGATGAAAAAAAAAGCTGAAAAAATATTTTGCGCAGTCGACATGATTCGAGACCTGTGCGGAGACTGACCGGATTTCTGAGTCCATCGCCTTAACCACTCGGCCATGACCGTGGGACGAGGAGTGACCCTGAGATGGATAGTAACTCAAGAGCTGGGGATGTTATGGATGAAACGTTGCATGTAGCCGCTCAACGTCTATACGGGAGAGTGCGCTGCGGTGCAATGCGTATATAATCGCGTTAAACTTTGCATGCATTGGCTCAACGTTCGCAGGACGAGAGGGCGCTGCGGTCAAATGCGTATATCACCACGTTCCACACCACATATTCTCTTTCTGACATGGATGAAAACGAACGAAAGGCTCGGCATGCTGCGGCTCAGCTGGCTCAGCGTCTACGCAGACAAGCACCACCAGAGCTTCGCCCCAATCAACATCATTCGCCACGTGGAGATGCGGTCAATTTGTATCTCTTATTTCCTCCATGAACTAGCCGGGTCTTAGGCTTTCTTCAGTTAAAATGCTCTTCAAATGGTGCAGCAGGTACTGCTCTTTCGTCTGTTCCTGATGGCTTATAATGCTACTTATTTCTGTCACGTTCATCTTCAGTCGTTCTTTGAAAAGTTCCCATCTTACTCCCCAGATTTCCTGTTCGTTTTTATAAAATGTTTTAAATGAATCGCTAACTAACGCTTGAAAAACTTAATTCTAAACTAGGCCACTGTTCAATTTCCTTAAAGACCAGTTCCACGTTTTAACCTTGTTACCAAGAATGAACATAACTAACGCGTGGTCACTAAAAGACACTGGCTGCACCGCATAGTGACGACATAATGGGACAAGGTCAAGTAAACTGTACGCCCTGTCAAGTCGCGCATTGCTGCGCTCCTGAAAGTCTGTATTCTGAACATTCCCTTGAGACACTACGAAAGCCACATCCTCTAGCGCGTTTTGCGCTATAAGTTCATTTAAACAAAAAGGAACTTTGATGACGAAGACAATATTGACCTGAACGATTCCTCGCAAGCAAACACAATTGAAGTCGCCAACAAAAATAATCGTTCTTTCAGTTACAAGGTACTCACCTAAACTTTCAAAGAACTCTCCGCGTTATCTCTTGCAGTTGTAGCACGTATACACAAATCACACGCCAGTTCACATTCGAAAATGAAAATCGCAAGTTACGAAGCGGCCAGCGGCACAAAAACCGATAGCGATCTCGACAATACCCACTCTCTGGCGGATAAACAAGCAATAGCCCCCCGACATTCCATCTGAGTGAGAAACGCAAATATTAAATAGAGTTCAAAAAGGGTACACCATGCGGTCTGCCTGTTCTTGACTTTGAACTTTGCTTTCCTGCACGGCAATAATGTCAAACTCATTGTCTGCGAACACTCGACTGAGTTGGTACTGCCGCGGCGTCTCCCCGCTAGCCCAGTGCATTATGCGTGGCAACAAGCAGGGCAGCTTTTGAGTTATATAGCCATACTGGAAGTGAAAACCCGCATGGTGTTTGCAGCTTGGGTCACATGGCCGTCAGTTTGGCGTCGAAAGGCTCTTGACCGTTCTTCGCATAGACACAGATGGCCCCGTCATGCTCTTTTTACTACATTCGCGGTGGAGGGTTGACCACCTTCTTGTCGTAGCCCCGAAACGCACGTCTTTTCTCCAGCTGGCCTTCGTCCAGGCACTGCCTTGGAAGGCGGCTCCTCCCGAATCCTCCACTGCAGAGTCCGTACTGGCTTCGTCCCTAGACCTCTTCTGAGGCAATCTTCGAAAATTGTAATAGCATACTTATTCTTCCCAGCGTTATACCCTTTTTTTGTTGGAAACGTTTAATGTCATTGCCTCGACCGATTTTGGTCTCGCTAAGTGCACCTGGTGCGCTCGATAAGTTTACTCGAAGATAGTTTCAGAGGAAACCGAACAAGCGATCGGAGTACTGCGAAATGTAGGAACGGTGAAATTGGCCGATCGAATGTGCCCCCGAGTGGTCGTTCAACGTTCCGAGAGACGACTGTCATCATTTATTTGTTCCCGTCGGCTCTAATAATATTTATTTCGCGTTTATAGAAGGGTCATGTAATGCACTAACCACGCGGACTGCTAGCGGCACGGCGGTCGTGGACGTCGTTCTTCAAGCCTATCACTCGGGTTCACGACTTGTCGGGGCTCTCAGTACGCTCAAGTGACACTGGCGCGACGCCGTCTAAAATGAAACGACGTAAACGTGTTGTAGACGAACTCACTCTGGGTCTCAAGACGGGACGGGACGTCTTGAGACTCGGACACCGCCATGACAACGGCAGGTTTTGGTTATTTTAGGCTGCCTCGATAGAGTGTACAGTAAATTATACTTGACCTCTGTCTAAGCTGGTGACAGCTCCGCGCTAAGAGTATTAACTAAGAAGCATCGTGTAGATTATGTCAGTGACTGTCAGGGATAAGCGAACGACAGGATATTCCTGATTTCATTAGGGACATTTAGCAAACCGTTACCTTGTTCCGCGTACCACACTACCGGAGCCTTTGACGCATGCTTTTAAGTGCGCGCCCGAGTTATACCGTGACCGCGGGACACGCGCTTAACAGCGTGCTTCGAAGGCTCCTGTAGTTAGGTATACGTGGAACACGGTAAATGTTTGATACTACGTTCAGTGCGCTCCAGGTTCGGTGCAAATTAAAACCGGTCAAAAAGTTGTTGCAGGGCCCCTTTGAACTGCGACTAGAAGCTCCGCTTTCAACGCGAGCTTTCTGTCCCCGCTAACACAAGCGTGAACGCGCAGGCACGCGCAACCAAAGCACTGCGGAAGCCAGTGAGCTCGCCCCTGAGGGCGTAGCTTCTAGTCTAAGCTGAAAAGGTCGATGCAACGATTTTCGTACTTTGCGCAAATGCCAGTTTAGAACGGATCCTCGAGGCGTTAATGACCTGCGAAACACCCGTTCGTTTTTCACCACACGCAATCGAAGTCGTAGAAAAAAATTAAGTAAAACGAGCAGCGTTCGCCCCTATAGTCGCAGCCACAACTGGCGGCCACGTGATCTGGAGCCGACTATATTCCGCAAACGTTGATTATAGCGACGCGCCGGGGTGGGCAAGGCACAGGACAGGCGCTGAGACACAGACATTGTCATGGTTCGGTTATTGTCGTCGTTGCAGCGACTGGACACGGGCCACTACCCGAATGTTTCTCGATCTATCGATTGTCAGGAGCCCAAATCGAGTGTCCACGCAATGCTCGGGTTCAATCTATAAGCCACATTCAAATATCGTCACTGGACGGTACTGCGACCGCCCAGCTAAGTCATCAGGATTTTGCGAATAAGACATTGAATGAAAACGCTCGCTTTTTCCTCTAAATTACTCCGCAACAAAGAGGTTTCTTGGCGAGTGGCGTTGCGTGCGAGTATCCTTGAGTCCCAACTAGTGCCAGTACGCTCGTGTAAAGTAGAAAAAAGAACATTTCAATTGAATATTGTTGCACCGCCTCTTTTTAATGGTGAACGGAGTATAGTTAGAGCTGCGTATTCCGACTGCCGCGACTCAGTCGAGCAGCGAGACAGCCTCGCGGTGCCGCCCCGCGATGCCGTATCCGGCCGCGACGCCTCTGCGCACACCACGGCTGAATACGGGCGCGAACACCCACTTGGGAGCTCGGCAGGCGAGGAAGCGCAACGCCTGACCACCTGCTGGGCCATCGGACTGGTTCACTCGCGTTACAGGATGAGCGTCACATTTGTCCGTCATAACAAAAGCATTCATCGATGCACGTACTCCCTTATGCGATAATTGATCTAAAGAGATTTACCGCTCGAACGAAGCGCGTTTAGCAGTTTTGGTATACTCCGTTTCACCTTATGTTGTACTGCAGAGAAGGCTAGAAGCGCGAGCTCGTAGCTTTGGGAGCTCCTCTTAACGCACGAGAGCTTCTGCCGCCGAGATGTGCCTATAGAGCAGAGTTGTACGTAGTTCAACTACTCTACTCAAGTTACTGTAGTTTAACTACTTTTTCTGAGTAGTTTAGTAACTTTCAATTACATTTTTATTTCGGTAATTAGTAGTTGACTTTAATTACTTTTTCTGCAGTAACTTCTACTCAAATTACAAATTACTTTCGAATTTTAGTGGTTGTTTTGCCTATCAACAAACATTCCTGCACAAAAGACGTAAGATGTTGGAAGATCAGCTGATATTTGCAAAGAGGGAGAAGCATGCGGCGTAGGAAGGGGAGTGGGGAGAAAATAGTTTGGAGAGTCCGAAACCCCCAAACAATTTCTCGAGACCCCCACTGCAACAACACTGCTACGAGGCGCGGGGGCGAACAGACACGACGCAAGAGAGGCCGAGTAACTGCGGGATTAGCGCCGAAGACTGGCGTTTCTTTGTGTGAAGCTCAAGGAGACTTGACACATTCGAAGAAAGGGCTGGTCCCCGCTTCTCCCCAGCGTAGAAACTTTCGCCCACTACAGGAGCTGCACAGACTGCATCGTCATTCAAAGGAGGGAACAAAATGCAGCACCTGCTCTGAAGCTCATCTGGTGCTACCGTAGTTTGTGCTGTACTTGAAGAATTGCGTGCTAAAGTACAACGCAAAGGCGATCTTTTCGCGTTGCATTTCCTCCCAAAACTCAGTATATGCAGGATCGTTCGAGAAACCTAATAATTCCCCCATCGTTTTTATATAAAAAAACAAACAATCAGTGTTGGGAAGTGCTCTAAGCGCATGGTACTTAAAGTACTACTGTTTAGAAAACTCGTACTTTACTTGAAGTAGTACATTCTCTGAGCATGTGGACCTTCCGAGGAAAGTAAAACTTCCGAATTCAATGTACATTCCCCGAATTTGAAAAAAAAAAAAATGGCGTATCGTTGTGTGAAAACACGCTCTTTCGAGACGTCATCTGGTCATTTCTCTGAATGAAGTAACGGCGGCTATATGACCGACACAATCAAGTGCCTTATAAGTTGATTGCGTCAAATAGCTCGTCAGCAAGCGTGAAAACAACTTTTCCGTGGCGACTTGACGCTTATACAATATTTGCTGCCATTTTCGTAAAACGGATGCACCCCCGATTACCCCTGTAGCAATGCATACCAGTTAAAAAAAATACCGCACAGGGGATTGAAAGGTCATCACGAAAGATTGTGTGTTAAAAGTACTTGTACTTTACCTTTGAAAGATATTGTATTTGTAGTACGTTAGTTAAGCACATTTTCACCCAGCGTACGCGCTACTTTACTTTGAAGTACATAATCCCTCTCATTTACTTTGTACTTTACTTCAAGTACTCTTCCTTAAGATGTACTTTACGCAACACTGTAAACGAGCATGCATCAGTCTAAAAAATCAAGCCCAGGCAGTGCTAAACCTCAAAGTAGAAATGACACATTTTTCGCTAACGGATCGAAACCTATGTACTCTTCTTCTTTACCATAAAAAAATATATAAAAGTAACTTCAAAAGTAACTTCCAAAGGTAATTCGCTACTTTTATGTACGGTAATCAGTAATTTTCTGAATTACTTTCCATTTGAGTAACTTTTTACCTCTACTCAAACTACTTTTGAGGCCAATACTCAGTAACTTAACTGCACTATTACTTTTTTTGCGTAACCATGATGCATGCCCGCGATGGAGCAAGGAGCTCGCGCTTGTAGCCTTTCCTGCGGTACATCATAAGGTGAAACAAAGCATAGTCCGTCTTATAACGTTAATAGAAAAACTGCCTCATTCCCTCCCGTATTCGGGGCTACGAAGTTGGTAATCGGAGATACTTTTGTTTAAATGAGTGCAGTGCATTAAACGTATTGTTGACGGTCTTGTCGTATGGGTGGTATTCCCTGGGAGCGATGACTGAGTGCCGTGTTCTCAGCGCATGCTCAGAACTAGCCTCCACTTATCTTCTGAGACAAAATTGCGATGTTGGTGGCTGTGCAATGCACTTTGCGGAAGCAGATGCTCCTCATACCCTCGTGCCGGCAAGCAACGGACTCAACTATGGCCGCCAGTGAATACCGTTAGTGAATACCACCTAGATTGGGCTGTTCTGCGATGAAGGATCGGTATCCGAATGTGTCAACGCAGCACATGTCGAAGGCGTGGAGCTCGCGCTGCAGAACTCAGGCATGCCCGTTTGGAATGTAGATGAACATTGCAGCGCGAGTATTCGTGTGCTAATGAGCAAGTTAAAGAGGCCTGTATGTCTGTGGTAGGTACTGGCTGAATTTCACCTCACATCACCAGACGCTCATCGGATAACTTCCCGCTGTCTCAACATACACACAATAAACTTTTGTTTGGGCGAAACTTTTCAAAACTGCTTATAGATAAGTTGGTTGAAAAAAATAATCTGTTTTCGGGAACAAATTGTCAACCACGGTGGACGTCAGGCGTTGTGAAAATCCTAGAAACCACATGCTGCAATAGACAATTTCCATTATTACGCGTCACCGCGCGCTTTGCATTCTGGGAACCTGTGGGCCAGGAGCGGAGCAAGTATGGATTTTGCTTCCCACTGATTATACCACAATGCATAACGTGGCATTATGCAGCGATGAGGCTCCCCGAGCTTTGGGATAAGCCTATTGACAGCGATAGCTGTTGCTTCGTTTAAATACGCATTTTAAACGATTTGCTTTTAGCGGCGATGTGCATTAGCATATTTTGCTTCGGAAACTCTCGTACGAGAACGGGGATGTAAAGAGAGTTCCCGAGTAAAGAGGATGGTGTTTTTGTGGCCCAAGTAAATCAATTGTTTATCGCAGAAAGTTCAAGCTTCGTGAAATCGTGACTTTAGTGGCTGGTATTGAACGCGAAATTTCGAGGACATGACCTTACCTAGGTTAATAAACAATTTATAGAAACGAAATGTCTCTATGTGCCGATGTCCACCTAAGCCTAATGTAGTCAAAACAAGAAATATCACTGTGGGCGCCTGTAACATATATTTCAGTAAAATAAACTTGTCCGCTAGAAAGAAAAGAATATCATCTTTCTCGTTGACGTTTTTTCTCTTCTTTTTTCTTTTATTGAATTAGTAGTTACAGGCGCCAATAGTGTAATTTCTTGTTTGGCCGATATTAGGCTTAGGTAACGTCAGTCCGTTAACAAATTTCGTTTTTCTTAATTATATTTTGAACCAGGCACCGTCATCTTCTCAAACTTTTGCGTTCTACCGCTAGCGTCACTTGCTCACAAAGTTTGAGCTTCCCGTGATGCATAGTTCGAAACGAGAGGGAAGACCCGTGGCGCGTACTTTTCCATCGGCTTTCAATATAATCGTGGGCTAAGCCCAGTTAGGTACACGGCCTTCTACTCCTTGCACTCCCACTAGATGGACGTCTCGGATGACCGGAAGAAATGTGCGCGTTGCAGCCCCCTTCAAAGCGCGGAGAGCCGAACCGCTGTCGTTTGGCGAGAATGCCTAGCCAGCAGACCAAAATATCCCGATGCGCCGGCCGTGCTACCGCTGCAGAAAAGACAGGGCTTTTACTGCTGCGTACGGGAGGCAACTGCCGGGGTGTTCGCTTGCAGAGCGTGTGTATCGGTGCGCACTCTGGGCCGCGGAGGCCTTGGACGGCTCCGTCATCCGTCACCGGGGGCGGCCAAATTGTTGGACGCGCGTCGGGCGCAGCGTCAGCCGTCCTCCCGGCGATCGATACGTCGGCCCCAAATAGCAGCGCCGCATTTTCCTAAACGGCGTCGCGTGCCTGCCGCCGTGCAGCGCGCGGGGAGCCCGCAAACAGGTCGCGCCCGTCCGCCCGCTCCGCCGATCGATCCGCACGATACGACGCTCATCAACTCATCCTAGAATCGGGCGTCAACACGACAGCCCCGGTGTTCATCTTTGCCTATACTGCACATTAACCGCTCGTTGACCAAACGCCAGCAGTAAGAGTGACGCTTTCAACTGTGGCCATTTGATCCGGCCAGCGCCAGCTGGGGCTCGACGCCGGAACGTGAGCAGTGAGAGGAAGCTCTCACGCCTCTCTCACCACCTTAGGGACAATACCGCCTTTTCCTAACATGCAGCACTGTCCGCGGTGCCAAAAGTGATGCCGGGAAGTCTAGGTACACAGCCTGTTGTAGCGGGTGACGGAGAGAAACGCGGACAAGGGCACGCGTGCTAGCTGCACCCTTCTTATTTTATTTTTATTTATTTATTTAAACTACCGCCATCCGTAAGGCCAAAGCATGGGAGGGTAAACCGTAGAGTACAATAGCACCCTGAAGCAGTTACAATCATACAGAGTGGCATAGCGTCACACATACGATAACAAAGAATCTACACAACACAGAGACATGCACACGATTCACAACGCCTCGTTGGCGGGGCAGTTCTAGTGATCAAGGGATTTAACGAAAAAAGATTTCTTAAATAGTCTGTGTTAAAGTGATATGGGGTAATGTACTTGGCGCGTTTGGTTCTAGTGCGACAATTTAGTGTTGTTTTTTTTTTAGGCTAAATATATGTCAATATTCATACCATATTGACCATGTAGCGAGGTGAAGAACAATTTCATCCGGCTCAACTTAATTTTAGTACTAAGAGGAAGGAGGTTTTCAGCGGTAGCTCTGAGTTGGGAGACGGACCCCGCAGCGTATCAAAAAATAAACGGACGGCTTTATTTTGGATGCTTTCGAGGTTATGATTTTTTTTTTTTTTTTGTATGAATGGCTGCCAGACTGGGCTTGCACATCCAAGCGTTGGTAACAATAGTGTTTCATATGCAGTTAATTTTAGATCTTGAGCCAGCGAACGGTAATTTCCGATCCGTCCGCATTTACTTTAATACTTGATTGCAAACATCATCTTCGTGCGAATTGTATTTTGCGTTTGATTTCAAACGGATACACATGCAACATTTTAAATTCCTGGACGCTTTTAAAAGCATACCCTCTCTATACAGGAGTTGATTTGTAACGGCATTGTTTTCCACATTACATTCATGTAAATAGTTTTGTTTTAAGCTGGCTTTCCATTTGCCGATCGCTGCCAAAACTAGCTGGTCAATTTATGCGAATACTATTTTAATTCCCTCGGATCATCGTATGTTCGTATTTCTGGATATATAATTGTTGCGTACGGCAAAATGTTTAATTTTTGACTTCAGTTCTGAATCCCTGCTTTTTGTTTCTCTTGTTAAATTTGCATCATGAATACAGGAGGGCAGAGTTGCGGCACTTTTTGGATTCTACTGTGTCCTTCTCCCCAGCATTTCGGCCTTTGTGGAGGCTCGTTAACGCCCACTTCAGTGGCTCTGCATCTGGGAAAGAAGAGCGAAGAGGCGCGCGTGCGAAGGCGAAAATGGCTCCGATTTCCGAGTGGCTCCTGCAGCTGCAACCACGTTCGAACCATTCGAATGTGTTTTGTCGACACACTATTGGCTGGATGTTGTTGCGCGTTGGTATAGTGCGGTCGGGCTTTCAGTGGCCGGCAAGAGCGCGTCATTAGCGTGCGGATGAAGTCGCTCACGCATTTGACGCCTTCGACACCATGCGCGTATTGACTTCGGCGGGGCTCACCGCTTGTTGTCGCGTGGGATTTGGCCTCCGTAGCGACTGGCACGGCGGCGTGTTACAATATATTTTTCAGCGCGAGTTTTTTTTTTTTGTTTTTTTTTCGCTCCACGGAGTTTAGTTTTTGGATGCGAGCCTGTAGTGAGAAAGCGTCAGATCATACTCGAGTCACGCTCGTAAGTAGAAAATAGCTTCTGACCGTGCTGCCATTTTCAGCGCCTGTATACGTAACGGCGCGTACTTTGCTCGCTTTCGGAATCGACGAATCACGCGCCCGCGGAGCTGGGTAGACTCGCACGCTGGGCAGTACGATCTCTCACAGCCCAGGCATTTTATAAACGAAGAGCTCTTGGCCGGTACAATTTTGAGTTCGTGCGTATGGCAAATCTTTCGCTTTTTCTTTCTTGTTTTTTTTTTAACGACGAAAAAAAGCTGTTTGGGCTGTTACTTTGTAAGCATAGAACGGCGTATAAGCGTCTTTCAGTATCTGCTCACCACTCTAATAAAACATAAACAAACAGTGTAAAACATTTAACTTTTTTATCAACGCAATTTTTTTTTTTCATTCTTACTTTTTTTACATTTATTGTTCGCGTGCAACGTGAGAGAGGGGGCTGGGGTGCGGGGCATTAATGAGGAAGTGAAGAGCGCGCGTGCACATGCTTTTTACTCCGTTCACCCTTAAAAGATCTGCAGCCAATGCCACAAGCAGGGAGAGCTTGAAGTCGCTGTTTTGAAGTGTTCTTCATCAGAACGAGTGCTTCCGCTAGAAATACACGGTCTCAAAGCCAGGGGATGCGCTACCACGTGCTTGTAGCTTTGGCTGCAGTCTCAACTTAAAGGGTGATCAGAGTTGGGAGGTATTCCTGGACGCCATATTCGAGGGCGAGGTTTAGAGAACGTGCTCAAAACAAGCTCACACTAATAGGCTCTCAAGACCGGCAATCCTTTTGGTGCGGAATGCACATTGCAAAAGTACTCTGGAAGCTCGCTGCCAGCCCGCGCTCATCTATAGACCATTTGCTGTCTTACCCAAGCATCAAGGAGAATGCAGGGATTGGTGTTCCACGCGCCGCACGCGCACGCCTTTCCTGTATAAAATATTCGAAGTAAATAACCAAAAGAAAGCATTGACGAACGCGCGTGCAAGATGCCATTTGTTTTACGTTTTTGCTTTGGAAAAGTTACTACTGCTGAGGCCAGCACGTGTGGCGCGTGGAACACCAATCCCTGCATTCTCCTTGATGCTTGGGTAAGACAGCAGCATAGGTCTATTGCGCACACAGCCGCGGCCGCCATACTCCTTATTAATGACGTGAGCGATCAAGCGTCGGTGTGGTCGGCCCGCCACCATTAGCCGAATGCTGCCTATGACATTAGCAAAGAAGTTGTCATTGGCGGAAATAAGAGTAATGTAAGAACTTCAAATTTGACGGTGTTGGCGGTGTTGCCTTTAGAGCGCAATGCTTTCAGGCGCCCATCAAGCTAATTACAAACACCATCGAACCTGTTCGCAAGGTAGTGACGTCAGGAGAGGAAGCCATAGGAGTGCGCCAAGAAAACATCTCGCCGCCACTAGCGGCGCTCAGATGCTACCTGCAAACAGAGCCGTTTATTGAGAGAGTTTGGCCATACATTGGTTTGAATAGGCGAGCATCTCGGGGCCAACCACAGGCCGCGAAACAGCCCCTAGCGGTGGTCGTGTGCTCTAAATTTGTGACACGACTATACTTCGTTTCACCTCATGTGCGAGCGAAGGCAAAACTGGAAGCGCGAGCACGGAAGCTCCGTGCGTTCAGGCTTTGCTCGAGCGCGCGAGCTGGGGAGAAATGCAAAGCGCTGGTCTCGCGCTTCTAGCTTTGGCTTCGCTCGCAGATAAAGTGAAACGAAGTATAATTTGAGCCGTGCCGAGCGGGACTCCGCGTCTCAAGACGCCTGCGCACCCCACCCTTTGCACTGCTTTCTTTCAGCCAGTCTCAGGACGCTGTTCTAGCAGTGCAGACAAAGGCATGGGCACGAGCGCGTGGCTTTGGAAAGTGCCTCCTATGCACGAGGTCTCGTACAAACAAAAGCGTTTCGCTGAGCTAGGCTCACGCGCCTGTGCCTTTGTCTTCACTGCAGACATTTGTGAGATGGAGTAGAGGTCTCCTGATTGGTCGACGCTGTGTCACAAATTTAGTTTACGCCTCTAAGCGTGGGGAGAATATCCGGCGCTGGCGGCGGCCTTTGCTCCGCCTATTGTCCAAACTCTCCTCATATACGGCTCTGCCTGCAAATAAAGCCCCTTGATGCGTTTACGTGTCTTGCAAGTAGCGTCAAATGCGCGAGCGCACGAGGCCCATGTCTCGAGCGGCCCTTGGAAGCAAATGGCGGCGCAGCACTGAAATGAGCGGCCCTTGAAGCGAATGGCGGCGGAGCATCGCGCTCGTGGCACGTGTCTCGCGCGTTTCCATAACAATGGTTGGCGGTACTTGTAAAAAAGGCCTTTATCAAGGGGCTTTACCTGCAAATAGGGTGCCTACATGTCTGTTTGTCTCAGGGAGAAGACATCCATTGCTGCACTGAATCTGTCAGCGCGATGACGCTGCGCACTCGGTGCGTGACCTGGAAGCTAAAATGGCGTCTGTAGATCAGCCAAGGTGCTCGAGCCGAGCGACACCGGATTGCGCGCACTTCAAAATGCATAAGAACGATTGGGCGTAGCGAGTGGCTGAGATGTCACCACTGCGAAAGCGCGCGCTGTATGAAGGCACTCTACCTGCAAATAGAGTGCCTTCATACACACGCGCTTTTGCTTGAGTGGTGACATCTCAGCCATTTTTCCGCCCAATCGTTTTTTATGCATTTTGAAGCGCGCGCAATCCGGTGTCACTCAGCTCGAGCGCGTAGCTTTGGCTAATGCATAGACGCCATTTTACCGCCCAAGTCACGCACCGAGTGCGCGAGAGCGTCGCGCGCTGGCACATTCAGGGTAACAATGGATGTCTTCACCCTCAGACAGACAGACATTTAGGCGCCCTACCTGCAAAGCTTTACCTGCAAACAGAACCTGCAAACAGAGCCGCTTCATGTTTTAAAAGTAGCGCAAAGTGCGTCGATGCACGAGGCACGTGCAACGTGCAGCCCTTTGGGAAGATCACGGCGGCACAGCGCAGCACTGAGCTAGATTTCGGACGCCATGATCTTCCCAGAAGTGGCGCGCGGCATGTATCTCGAGCATTTTCACAACAATAAATGGTGCCACTTTTCCCAGGATAGAGGGCCTTTACCTGTAAAGCCCCTTCCAGAGCAATATGGGCGCCACTTTTCCCAGGATAGAGGGGCTTTACACGACTGCATGGGCGCCTGTGAAGTTGTCTTCATAGCCAGGGAAAGTTGGTCTATATTTGTGTAAAGCAAATATAGCGCGACAAACTGAATGCAAAGGTGCATTAAACTATATACCGCAGACAATGCTACGAGCCATCAAAACGAATCCAGTGCTTTCACCCTGTGACGTGACATCGTTCTTCCACGTCCGGTTGCATGCGGTTGTACCAAACGGGGAAACCACGTGACACACTTTTTAGCGATGGACTGACCAAGCTGGCTCGTAGCGTCGGCTGCGGTACAACACAAAGTGAAACGGAGTTTTGACAGGGTTTCCGCTTGGTGTTCTGTATTATCAACTGCGTCGTTGCTGTCGTCATCTAGCCTATGCAGCCGGGTAGTCACACTTTTCTTTGACCAGCGGGCGCGTGCGCATTTTTATGCCTCCTCGAGTGCCCATAGAAACACGGGAACGTGCTGTGAGAATGTCGATGGGCGGCATGACGCAAAGGGCCCATATAGCAATAATTGTCGGGGTTACACAGGCTAACGTCAATAGGATTGTGAACGCATTCCAAGAGGAGGGGCGTGTCGGCGATGCACTTCGATATAGCAAGTGCCCTGCCCTCCTTTTCTACGGAGAAGGGGCTTGATATTATTAAAAAATTGGGCCACTGTACATGTTGTACAGCCTTCTGTCCTAAGCCAAGAGGCCACGGCGCTTACAGTAGCAGGTTCGCTCATATGCCTGTCGTTTACTTATTATTTTTATCTCGATTTTCATAACCGCATGATAGCAAGCCTGCTCCGACCACGCGCGCCGTGGACTCAGGACCGGCTTTCTAGAAGCAGCGTCTCATCTAAGACAGGATGAAAGAAAGCACTGCCAAAGATAGCGCACGAGCGGAGTGGCGTTTCAAGTCGGTTTTCAAGCGCTCTCGAGCCCCAGGCTTGGCAGGCTTCCTATCACCCTGTCTTAGCTAAGCCGCTGTTTCTAGCAAGCCGCTCCTCGACTTTTGTCAAAAACAGAAGAAACAAGTTTCGTACCATATTGATTTACACTTTATTTCTTGTTTCCGATACCGGCGGCTTAGGTCTGTAGATATGTACATTTTTTTCTATATACTCCTTTTTGAACCCTTGCACCACTTGTAAAACAATCTTTTCATGCCCTGCAAAAAAAAAAAACGTTTTGAAAGGGTATTGCATCTTCGCGTGGACAGCAGCTTGCAGCTCATGAGTGACTGCGAAATGGCGTCTTCGCAAGGTTTTTGTCGTGCCGCTGGAAATGTGATAACAACTGAGGACCAGATCGGGCCGTACACATGCAACCGAGCGCCCGACGACGATGAGGCGCGCGCGTTTCCCATGACTCTCCGGTCGGCGGGCATCGATGGCCCCTTGCGCCCTCTGCCCGCTCAACCACAACGTAACATTGGGGACCTAATACCCCGTACACAGTCAAGCTTCAAAATGTTGTTTAATTGTAAAAATTATTATGAGCCACTTTGAGCACACATACGAAGAAGTTAGCCTTATAAAGGGCCAACACAGCTTCGCTAGCACAGAATTAAGAAATGTCTCGCCAGCTACTAAAATGCTACCCGAGGAAATGTAGAACTCTCTAAGATGAACTATCAAAATTTAAACATTTTAAGGGAGAGTTCACGACGAAACCACTGGAGTTGCGCTTCTTATATTTTTTTTTATGCTGGGTTTCTAGGTTCTCATATCTAAGCCCTCAGGGTTCGTTGGTCAGTTACACGTCTACACTGAGTTATGACGCTTTTCATTTTACCTAAAAATAAATTTCAAATAAATAAAGAAATATATGTGTACTAATTCGAAAAAAGACGTAAATACGAGTCTGCACGTCTCCTTTATCTCTACATTAATAAAATCCCAACGCGGCTTGGTAGCACTACAAATCGCGAAACCCAGATTTCGTAGAATCGTATGACTTCGTAAATATCTAAACTTACGCTTTTTGCCATTTTATTGAGAGTTACGTTTGCAGAGATGCATGTCACCTTCTGATTTAATATATATACTGAAGATGAATGCGCCATTCATTTGAGACTAGAACGAATTGCTTTACTCACACACAGTGGTGTCACAAGGTCGGCGGCACCCGGGGCGGTAGCCCGCCGCGACACCCCCCCCCCCCCCCCCCCCACCTCTCGCTCTCGCGTGGCCCGCCGTGACTCCACCCCCCCCCCCCCCCCGCCCTCGCGTGGACCAGCCGCGACTCCCCCCCCCCCCCCCCCCGCTCGCGTGTCCCGCCGCGACACCCCCCCGAGCGCTGCACCCGGGGCCGGTCCGCCCCCCCCCGCCCCCCCCCCCCCTTGTGAGCGCCACTGCTCACACACAGAAGCGACATTTCCACAGCGAGCATGAGCCTAAGCACAGACACCACCGGCATGACTTCATAAATGCCTAAAAATTGCGCATTTTGTGTTTTTATTGACACTTACGTTTGCACAAATAGATATCAACTTCTGCCCTAATATATTGAAGATGAATGAGCCATTCATTTGCAATTTGAAACGAATAGACCGATCTCACCAGCCAATTTGACACCACCACCGCAGCCGCAATGCATCGAGGAACTTTAGTCTTTCTGCACGTGCCCGAACCTCGCTGGAACCCTGCGTGTGAAGAAGCACGAGGCGGTACGAGTCATCTCGGGCACTGCCGCCTGCCGCCTGTGAACTAAAGTTACGGCAGCTTCACGCATGCGCCGAACGCTTGGTGAGATTGGTCTATTGCGTTACTCACGTACAGACGTGACATTTGCACCGCGAACATGAGCCTAACCACAGGCACCACCGGCAGCATTGTTGCGTCCGTGGGACTGCCGTTTTAAAGGATCCCTGCTGCTGCGCTGCCTGTCGTATAAGCGCTCACAAGAGGCTTAAAAACGCGCTGTGTCGGAGTCGGTCGCAAGTGTAGAAATGAACCTCAAAGGGGTTGTGAAACTATTTTTTTTTCCAGCTTTTTACTTCTTAGTCTTTTCCCTCAACTCAGAAATCGCGCATTGTACCAAACAGTTCAAGAAGACAGAAAGGAAGGGCTGCCCTCTTGCTCGGACCCTCGTTTGTGTACCCAGACACCGCCATCCCCCCCCCCTCCCTAGAAGATTAGCCCGTCGATCAAAACTCGGACAAAAGCTGCTTTCCCCACCCCGTTCACTCCTAAGCTGACAGTGCTGTGGAGGCTATGGGCTCGCTGGGCCGGCTACACTTTTGCCACGTGATCACACTCCCTCGCGCATACCCACCCGCAGAGAATGAGCTCAGGTGATGAAAGGGAGACGGCTGATTGGTCGGGCAAGCGCATAGCTCTTACCGCACTGTCAGCTTAGGGGCGAAGGGAATAAGTGAGGTTCGGTGTCGAGTTACGTGGGTTTGAGCCGGGTGACGCGCTATTAGGTACCGCGGATGTATCACAGTGAAAAGTCGCAGAGCGTTCGAAGGGAAGAAGGTACGAAATAGTCCGCTGTGTTTTCAAATTTGCCTACCGAAATTTAGGCCTTTGATCTTCTAGTTTCTTTCTTTTGGCCCACTAAACGATATGCTATTAGTAAAATCCGAATCTAAATTCTTTTATCCCAGCTTGAAATTTGTTTCATGACCCTTCCAAGTGAAGCAGCACCAGTTGCCCTACGTGTGGCGCCAATGATGTCCCAGCAACCATGTGCGTCACGCGCCGGGCGCTTGCGTGTCTTGGATCCACAAATATCACCGCGTATCGCAAGGTGGTGCGGCATGCGGTGCCCATTTTCACCGCTCATGTGTCCCCTGCACGCCCAAGTACCCCTTTTACGAAAATGGACCTTTTCCACATACCGACGGCACTAGGCGGTGGCTGCACGAACTAAAATTCGAGGAAGTGACCTACCTGCGCTACCAATCGAACATGGGTGGTACGCTACTAGTTTCTTCGCTTTCTGAGCTGCGGCGCGTGCCCAACGCGACTTTAAAGAGGGGCATCCGTGGCGTCCACCCAAACGTCGTGTTTTTCTTTCCGTTCACTTTCTTTTTTTGTGGAACACACGTATATATATGGTGCAATTACGTCTTCTACTCGCTGATCCACAGCCTCCTTCCGAATTTCCTCGATTTTTCGTGCCGATTTCCGCCGCTTGGCATTGGGCACTCGCGCGTGCGCAGAACGCTTCTCGGAAAGGTCCATTGCGGACGGCCCTCTTGCGGAAGCTGCCGCAATTACAATCGCTTCGGATAGACAGGTCCTGACGCTGGACAGTGTCGAGAGCGTCGGCAGGATTCTGCTGGTCAGCTCCCGGGTTGAAGTCCTCGGGGTTCTTAGCGGACTTCCCCGACTCGCCGGCGTGCCGCAGCTCCGGGCGGCGTCCCTCAGTGCCGCGGTCGGCGCGCCACGTGGCCGGAGCCCAGGAATAGCGCGGCCGCTACGCAAATAAACGCGCGTGCCGCGCTTCGGCTGCTTCTCGTGCGGCTCTCGCGTAGCCCGATTAAAGCGTCTCGACTCCCCCGCGCCGGCTGCTGACGACTTCCGCGTCGCCCTGGCAACCGGCGGGCTTCTCGACGGCTGCCGGCCGGACGACCCAGACGCGGCGGCCCAACGCTGCTCGCGGACGCGACACGACCGGCCGCCGACTCCAGCAGGTGTCCGAGGCATCGACCGGCACGCCCGTTCACCTTGCTTCGTCCGACGAACGACGACCCGAGACTGTTGGGCGCGCTGCGATCGCCGCCACGACGCCCTGTTGGCCGCCCTGGTCCACGCAGCCCCATCTCCATGCCATGGCCTTTGATACTGCCTATGCGTGGCGAAGCTGTCGTCCGGCCCCTCGCCTTGGTTCGGGTGACCAATGCCTCGTGGGAGAGCAGCAGCCGCGGAACGTCGCTGTTTCCCAGCCTCTCGAAGCATAACTTCGCTCCACGTCAGGGATTTCCTAGAACCCCCTAGGGAAGGTATAGACCCCCCTAGTTTTCCTGGACACCCCTTAAATCTTAAAAAAAAAGGAAAAAATAATCATTTTTTTCAGATTAAGTAGAAAACACCGCCTCTCAGGTGTATATATAGAGAAAGGGAAACATACATTACGGGTATGAGCATTTGGTTAAATAGACGTCTGTAATTTAGCTAGTGGACTAAAAAAGAAACAGTTTTATATTTTATCTAACCTCGCCTCGCATCGCCTCCCCCCCCCCGAGCCATTGGGACACCCCCCCCCCTAGATTAGAATCCTGGGGAAACCCCTGCTCCACGTTCTTCCTTCTGAGCGGCTCAGTGTTGCCAGAAATGGATCTGGGCTATCGCCCCGTACGATGGCGCCCGTTGAGTGAAGTGGGCTCTTCATGTGACGTGAAATTTTTGAGCGCAGCTCTTAGGCACCTGTTTCCGGCTTGAGCGGCGTCGGCGTCGGCGTCGGCGTCGCCGTTGGCGTCGCCGTCGGCGTAACCGCGGTGCACTATGGGTAAATTTCCCCGCTGAATTTAGCAAAAAAATTTCTCCGCTAAATCTAGCGGAAAACTTTCTCCGCTAAATCTAGCGGAAATATTTCCCCGCTAAATCTAGCGGCTAAATTTCCCGCTAAATTTAGCGGCAAAACTTCCCGCTAGATTTAGCGGAAACGTTTCTCCGCTAAATTTACCGGGAAAATTTCCCCGCTAAGTTTAGCGGAAAGATTTCCCCGCTAAATATAGCGGAAAGATTTCCCCGCTAAATATAGCGGAAAGATTTCCCCGCTAAATCTAGCGGGAAAATTTTCCCGCTGAATCTAGCGGAAAAATATCCCCTAAATGGGAGGCGAGCAGGAGAGGAGGAGGGGCATAGACTCCTCTCCGTACCTTCCCCTCCTCCTCCTCAAGAGCTGCGCTCTAATTCGGCGTTACAGGGAGTTGTAAACGGCTTTCATTTTTCTTCCGCAATCTCGGAACATCGCCATTCGCAAATCAAACTTGCTCCCTTATAAAAAAAAAAAGGAAAGACATTTTTTTATTATTATTTTACTTTCAAGATTTTTACGTAATTATTTTTTCCTCGCAATACTTACGCCTTTAAACGCAATTTATTGAAGGTCTCGGTCCGCCCTAAGCCTTTCCCTGAGATCAGTGGCCAAACCGTTTACTATTGGATTGGCTTGGCTGCTTGGCCGAACATAGTGCCACTATATAAGCTCCTTTTTAGAGTAAGGACCCTCTGCCGTATTGTGGCTTAAAATCATGGTTGCCAGTTATCTGAAGCTACATCTGAAATCGCGGGAAACGGTTTTTCGCTTTCCAGAAATGTTAAATATGCTAGCCACAGAGCAAAACAATATCACCTGAGCTTCCTAACACCGTATCTAAATCTGAGGAAGTCGCTTTCTTTTTTTCTTTTGTTTTTTAATTGCGAAGATCGACAGTTCATTCTGCTCTCTACTAAGCACCAGGTGACGGCACCCACCAGCAGATCGGGGAACGGAGTGCCGATACTCTAAGCGTATCTCATGCAGTGGCTCTTGGTGGACCTTTAGTCACTGAATGTTCTCAGAGTACCGAATTCCATTCAGTCCGCTTACAGGAAGTCAGTCCACGTAAAGTCATGTTCTGATTGGCTGGTTTTGCCTGTGCGGAAGTTATCTGTCGGCCATTTCGGAGAGATGGAGCGAAAACCACAAAAAACTTATATGAAACGTTTCCGCGTTACCACCGGTACGACGGGTACCTGGGAGCTCTGGGCATCGATGAGTTAGGACCGAACAAAAGGTGCGTTAATTTTCTCTTCCTTTTGTTTTTATCAAGTAGGCTTTAATATGGTTCGCCAAAGAAGATTCCCGGCTCGGTTGCTCCCTCCGGTTGCGCTGTTGCTGCGTTTCACACTCCGCGCCTCAGACGCTAAGCCTAACACTCTACTTTGATGGTTTTTTTGTTTTTTTTATGTGTTTCAAGGCAACAGAAAGAGAGAAAGAGCGAGAGACAGACAGACAAGCAGGCAATGAGCAAGTCACGCGCCGATAAAAACAAAGAAAAAAGCTTTAACAAAAAAAAATAGTATCGCTACAGACCAAGAAATTGGATTGAAGAGAGCGCACGAGAACGAACAGTACGATCGATTTTGATTATTTGTTTTTCAAACATAAAACTACTGTAAATTAATATACCATTACCTCACGGTAATATCATTTTATAACAAACATTCCACACCTCAGTCCAGTCTCCAGCATATGAGAGATGTAAGCACGCTGTAAGCACGGGGTGGAGGTTAGCGCGGGCTGCATGCGACCTCCACCTTCTCCACCTAAATGGTGTCTGGCAGCGTAAATATTGTTCAGCTTTTATTTTACGTGGTATTTTTTTTTTGTAGAATACGTGCTCCATTTAAGCTTTTCAGAAAACAATTATTCCTTCCGTTTCAGTTTTTTTATCTATTTTTTTGGCTTTTTTTTTTCGGCCCGCGTCGTCTGCTGACAGATTGGCAGTTCATCGACTGAACCGAGCGCCGCGGCGATGTAAGATCGGACTCAGGTTGAATTTTCTACCGTCCACTACTTTACGATGGAAGCCGTTGACAACCCGCACTTCGTTTATCAAGATGTTCTACTACCGTACACAGACTGACATCTGCCGTTGGATGAAGAAGTGGACAAGCACATCAGAGTCCGCGAGACCTCCCTGGTATTCGTATATCGATGAGACGTTCCCATCAAACTATTGCCCGATAGTAAACTGACTAGCCGGTCAAAATTGGTTGATTAGGTGCAAGTTGTGGCACCACATCCAATCAGCAGCCAAGAAGGCTCTCGTTCTCACATTGACCGATACCGGACCCTTGGCAGCGTAGTTAGGCTCCCGGCATGCATCGTGCAAACTGAATTCTTTCTGCACGCCCGACGACCCGCTACGGGTGTGGAAAAGCAGAGCAGGAGATGGCACGGGCTGCTTCGAACACTCTGTCCAACGTAGAGCAAGGTCGTGGCTGTCAGCGTCACTAGAACGCTGGTAGCTTCCTCCAACGAACGAACTGTGGACTACAGATATGGCAGTGCCACGCGTGCCTCGAGCGCGGTCAGTGAGATATTTCAAGCTGGTCCGACACCCCGCGGTTTGAAGCCGCGGGCGGACACCGGAGCACGTCGGTGTGACGGCGGGGACTCGGGGAGGACGGTGAACGGGTCGAGTGGTTCGAGTGCTCGGACGTCGTGGCCAAAGGAAGGAAGGCGGCTCAGACCTCGCAGTCGGGTAACTCGTTCGAGGAGGTCGGGAGCGAGTCCATCGATTTGCTCGTGGCTCGCGTGGACCGATCTCGGTCGAGCGTGGTTGCCCTTAACGCCGCCTCGAGTGGCTGTCGTTGCGGCTGTCTGGCGCGAGATCCCTGTACGAGGGGACGACGGCCTCGGACGTCCGCCCCCGCAGGGTCCTCCCGTCCTTTCGGACCGCATTTCCTTCGCTGGCTCAGGTCTGGCACCCGATTGCACGCCTAGGAAGGGAACCAACGAGTTCCTCCGATCCGCGTCTTAACGCCACATTGATACGCTGGTTTTACCGGAGTCCTTCACTACGCTACTCATCACGGAACTTCTCCGTAAAAGCAGGTGCAAACCGACACGTAATACGTGTACATACGGCGGAACTCGCAAAAACTCCCGCGGCCGCCCTGTCGTCGCCGCTCCATTTGACGTGTTCCGGTCTATGTATTCGGAGTTCAATATTTTCGACTTTTCGGGTGGCCGTATTGTGACGCAGGCTCCCGCTTAGAAGGTGGAGCCAATCGCCGAGTGCGCTTCCGTCCCCGACCCAGCGAAACGGTGATCACGTGTGCATGCTTCACTAACGAAAGCTGTCTGCGACACCAGAGTCGCCGATAGCCGGGTGTTTCCGGCCCCTCGCGGTGATTTCTTTTTACCACCCGGGTTACACCTCTGTCTCCTTATGCCGGCATCCGCCTTATCTGTTGGACAAAGGGAGAAGTCAGCTGTCGCATGTTCAATGTCCTCGCCCGGTCAAGCGGGTAGACCAAGTGCCCTTCGAGAGTGGACCTTGTCGACGCCTATGGCTTCGTTCGTTTGTTGTTCGCCTCTGACGCGTCGAGTTTCGGGGTCCCGTGGGCTGGGGTTTCTGTGGGAATGCGTGAAGATGCTTTGCTCACCAATATCGGCGCGCTGCGAGAAAGGTTTTCGTAACGCCACCGGAATGCCACTTCACCGGAGTTCCTCTACCGGCTTTATTAAATGAAGGACAGCACTTAAGGAACGCCTTCAAAGCAAGTTTTACTCATCTGCGAAACGTGGTGTCCATGCCAAGTCTCGTTGCTGCGATCCGTTCCACGGTAAATCGGGTAGGTGATAAGCGTCATACCTTTGTCACACATAGAGGCATCGTGGGACAAAACTACAATCGAGACCTGCCGTCACCCTCGATAACACAAGATAGAGCCATTTTCTGTCACGTTCTCTGCGTCGTGCGAAGAAGCGCTGCTGCTTTTGCCACCTCGTCACTGCGCCGTTCCGCTCGCGACTGGAACCGATCGCGCCTGGAGCCGATCGAACCGCGATATGGGCAAAATGTTGCCATTTCGCCCATATCGCGGAGCAGGCGCCACGCTATTTTTTAGAGAATGGAGGCACTTGCGAGGACCTTATTACAACTCTGGCGGAAATACCTCCGCCGCACACCTTACTTCACTTCTACTCTGAGTGCGTTCATGGTTTCGGGGTGGCCGTCCGAACGACAATATCCGTCCGTACACCTGCACCCAATCCAGTGGTGCCGAACTATCCATAGAACTATCGATGCTATTAATAGTACAAGTCAAATCGAACTATCGATTGTGAAAAAACGCTCTCAGTATTACTATCGAAAGTCGATGATCATAAAACGGTCGATAGTGCTATAGTTCGTATACTATCGATAGTTGACTATTGTCGAGCTATCGAGTGTATACTATTCATAGTCGACTTTCGTAAAACTATCGATAGTCAACTATCGTGGAACTATCGAATTTATACTATTGACAGTCGACTATTTGGAAACTATATATAGACCGCCAATCATTGTAAAGCTATCGATAGAATTTTCGATAGCACCATAAAATGTCGTGACGCTCGGTGATTTTTTTTTTCATTCATTCATTTATTATTACTTTTGAAGTGGGAGGGACAAAAAGGTCCATAATATTGCCCGACCAAGGTCCCGTCCCCATACAGGTTTCAGAGCGGCACATCATAAAACAAACCACGCGCAAGTTGGTTAACAGGAAAGAATGAAACATCCGGGGCAGTCGCGGTCGGCGTCTCAACTCCGGAGTGCGAGCACCCGACAGCGTATTGCGAGTTGCTCATGGAGTACAACCATGGGTACTTGGACGCGCTTTCGGAAGCAGGAGACGACCCTTTGGCACTTGTTGTTCGAGCGCGAAAGGGTCGTGAAAGTAAACCGAGCCGCGTTGAAGCGACGTTCAACCAAGAGAGTGCGGTAAGCGAGCAAGTTTTCGAGGCGTCATTATTATCTCCGTGGCGGTATGTGCGTATGCGTGAAACACTGGGGGCTGTTTAGCCAAACCTCGACCTGCCCGCTCCTCTTTTTACCGCGCAAGCCAGAGTAACGTGTCCATGCAGTCATAAAAGAAGCCGCCTCGCGTGTCTAGTTGCCGGCAAGCGCGCACTTGTGACGTGCTTGAAAAAAACTTTCGGTCTTTCCACTCTGGTGAAGAAGGAAGACCAGCGGAGCTGTACAATGGAAAGCAACGGCCGGCCGCAAGTCGGCAAGCCAGAGTGGAAAGGCTGCCGCCATCTATGAACGACCGCGGCAACCAGATACGTGGCCTGCCGCCGTCGCTTATAGATGGCGGTAGGTGTCCAGAGTTTGGTGTCCTTCATTTCTTTGCGGGAGACACGATCCTGGGGAAACTAGCCCTTAAGAGCTCCGCTGTAAAAAAGTCAGTCAGGAGCCCCGGATTCGCCCCATGGATGGCTCTACTCCGTGAGGAAACAAACAACCCCGGAAAATAGAGCTGGTCATGCCTGCCCGCTGACGAAGGAGCATCTTTCACGTCGAAGCCCCCGGGCGAGTCGGGCACCTGCGGCGTCTCTCGGCAATCGGCGGATGGATTCCCTCCTGGGGAACCGCCGAGACGCCGCCTGCTCCCGCTCTCGCCGCGGCTTCCCCAGGGCAATTGGCGGAGATGCCCGACGCTCGATCGCAATCTTGGCACTTCTGCGCCGAGACGTCAATTATTTGCCGCACATCCAACGCCCCCGATTCTCGGCCGTTCCTCACTCCCGCAGCCTCCATTCCTCGCCGGACGGGGTCTCGGCCGTTCCTTTCCAACCGGGAGCGGACAGGTTGCTTCAGCCTGTACGTCGAACGCAGCCATGCAGGTGTCCGAGGTGGCGCCAGAAGTGCGTTAAGAGCACGATGCGTTCAGTTGGCGGGCGCGTAGCTTTGCGAGGAGCGTTTGCGCCAAGCTTGTGCAGACAGTTGCGTAAACACGTAGTCGACCGTAGTCAAGAGCGAATTAAAGCCCGGTTCACACAGTTGCGTTTGACTGCGTTTGACTGCGTTGCGGCAGCGAGACACCAGAACATCCCTGCTGCTTATATCGCGTGCCAAGAAGATTCCTTGAATTGGATTCCACGCTTCATACGAAGCACAGATGTGCCGGTGACTCGCTTTCGGTTCTCGCCGCAACGCAGTCAAACGCACTCAAACGCAAGTGTCTGAACCGGCCTTAAGGCCGGTTCTCACATGCAGCGAAGCGCTGATGTAGCGCTGCTCACGTGTCGTCAGCTACTTATTGTCTGCCATGAGCAATAGTTTTGACGGTGGGTTGCAAAGCTGGTGAACGCTCCCGTTAGGACACCCTTAGCGCGAGTTCAGCACTATGCTTGTAGCGCTCCGCTGCATGTGTGAACCTAGTGTGAACAGGTCTTAATGACGCGCTGTCGTCGCTAGCAGGTCACCAACATAGGTCGGCATTTTGAACCGACCTCACTCACATTGCCGAGCACCTCAGTTTCCCTCATCGAAACCCGCTCACGCCCACCCTCACGACTCAACATAAAGCCAAAACTCACTCCCGCTCACAATCAGAATTTATTCGAAACAAGATGATCACACACACTCACCCTCATAGGTCATCACGCTCATCGCGCTCACAGATCATCGTGGTCATTAGACTCGCATGTCATCAGAGTCATCACACTCATATGGCTTAACGCGGTCATCACACTCACATCTCATTACAGTCATCTCACTCACAGGTCATCACGGTCATCACACCCACAGGTCATCATATTCACGCTCATGAGTTCTCAAAACTCACACTCACATTCACGCGTTCTCAGAGCTCTCACTCAGACTCTACGCTTATAAGTTTCCAGAACGCACACTGAGGAATTCGCAGAACTTACGCTTACACTACGTTCGCGAGCTCTTGGAACTCACGCTCACACTCACTCAGACTCATGGGCTTTCAGAACTCACGCTCACACTCATAGGTTTTCAAAGCTCACGCTTACACTCGCACTCGTGAGTTCATAAAACTCAGACTCACACTCACACTCATGAATTCTCAGAACCCACACTCACGGGTCGACAGAACTCTTTCTCGAACAGGTTTACGAGTTCTCGGAACTCGCACTCATGAGTTCTCAGAGCCGGTGCTCACACTCTCACCCAGACTCACGAGTTCTCAGAACACGCTCACACTCAAACTCACGTGTTCTCAGAACTGAAGCTCAAGCCGTACTACGCATGATAAGACTGTGAACTGTGATCCCGTGCTACGCGTGATAGGACTGTGTTTTACGGGCCTCCGTATTTTTCCATTCCTTTGTTTGTTTTGTTCTGTTTTGTTTCCTTTCACGTTGCATTCAAACGATGCTTTATTTAAGGGGAGGAGTAATGACACGCGCGTCCCCCCAGCAAGCGCGCCCGTGGACGAATGGCTATAGGGACCGGGCAGACGTAATTCAAGCGCCGACCAGGGCGCCCCTAGCGGCAAACGTGCCGGCCTCACCGGGAGGCCAGGGAGGCAATGGAGGCTTTTGCAGTCACTACGGTGTTGTGACGGTAGATACTGCACCTTCTGGGATGGCTATTCCAAAGAAAAAAGCCATAACAATTGCTGTGTGGTCGGCTGCATCAATACCTACGAGAATGCGCACGACACTAGATTCTACAGCTTCCCTTCGAAACCGTACGAGGTGGAGCGCCGCGCGGCCTGGGTGCGACTTGTGCGTCGATGCAAGTAAGTGGCGTTTTTCTACTTGCACATCGCGTGTTGCATTAAGCTGCTGACGAATAATAAATTGACTTTTTCTAGCGCCGATGGAACAACATGGGAACCCACAGCAAACTCCAAAATATGCAGCAAACACTTCATCGGGAACGAGAAGCGGAACGAGGTCGCCCATCCAGCCTATAACCCGTCGATCTTTCCGTCAGCCTACATGAAGAGAGTGGTGCTGGGAATCGCGGAACGGCACGACAGGTGATTTAAAATTTCCCCTTCGTTCCCGCAGTTTATCTTGTTTTCTTTCTTTCGCTAACGAGTTTGTACGGTGTTCGGAGTCTCTTAAAAAGGCTAAGCTGTGCAACAAAATTTTGTTGGAATGTTTTTCTCTTTACATACGCGTGAACACAACGCCACTGATCCAGAAGCTTCTTTGACGCGATGCAAGTGGGAAGATAAAAGCCGCCCATTTTCTTCATTCTCTCCTTCGCAAAGCTTGGCGACGTAGAATGGGACACACAGTCTAGGGAAGCTATGTTGTCATAATCCTGCGTGCTACCTCTCACCTCACTACAGGATCCTCATGTGACGCTTTTTGATTGAGGCACATCGATTGTATCCGAGCACTGCGTCATTACTCAACTTTGGCTCTTGACTATCAACACCTCGGCAAACATTCGGGTAGTGGCTCAAAGTCTAATCGCCGGGGTGATGAAAGCAGGCAAGCTCTAACAACGCGCAGGGACCCGCAAGCGCCCTATGCTTTGCTAAGCCCAGTGCGTGACTATGGTGAACATGGTGGCATATAATCGTCGCCAGGTCACATGGCCGGTTCTTTCTGCGAGTTGAGAGGGTGAATGCTGCCCCTTTTTTCTCTACTTATTTCTGCGACTACCATTGCTTGGAGAGTAAAACTAATGTCTGTTTCGTAGGTTATTAGCGTGAAGGATTCATTCTACGCAGTATTTAACAACAATTAGAAATTTGTAGCAGAGCCGCTTTAATGCACAAGTATATCTACAAACACAGTACACACTACTACTGGCAGATAAACCCGTCTTTTCAGGAAACTGAAGAGGGACGCACATGGTGTTGCAGCACCAGCGACAAGTGGACCTGAGAGTGACGCGACCACGGAGCAGCCAACGGAGCTACCCCAACTTTGTCCTTTAACAGTCGACGTAAGCAGGACTTGACAATTCTTCGACTGCCTTTTTTTACTCTAACCAATGATTATGGCGCCACTAGCAACACCACGTTTAAATGGCGGTGCTCTGGATATCAGCCATTGTTATGTGACTGGTTCAAATATTTATTGCTGGGAGCCATGACGTCCCAAAACCAAAGATTTTAAACCCAGGATGCTTTCTTGTTTGATAGCGAGCTCGTTTAACACACACTGGCTCTGTGTTAGCTTTCTCCCAGTATGCATTGCACTTACCGAAGGCAACAAGGAGAACCAGTCCGAAACGAACTCGGCGAGTGCAGCCCGATCCCATCGCAATGTATTTTTTAATACGGCCACGGTTTTTATTGTTTGTTTCCCGGGGGGTCGGCCAGCAGACGCTCTCGCGTACGGGCTTTCGCCTATCTGCTTTGCCTCGCACGCCCCCCAGGACACAGTTCGCTCTTTGTGCTAATAAGGATTATTATTATTATTGTCTGTTGTTTAAAAGAGGGTAATTGCATTTTTGTGACTGCTCAACCGAGGTATTTCTTTGTACCTTAGACATCTTGTACAGTGCTAAATTATTTCGTAATGTTGCGCTGCGACCCTCTAAATTGTTATTTTTCTCTCTAATGCAATTGGATATGAAGATCAACAAATCTAGAATTTTTATATGCGACTGGGAAGCCGACAAATATTACATAGAAATGAACTGTTTGATTCAATCTAAAATTTTTTTTAAATATTTTTGCAGGCTTGCACCATGACCAATGACGAAGGGACAGATTTCTCACTGTGCAACATGTTCTTTTGTTGCACCGTGGGTAATGAGGCTGCAACCTTTGTCAGCCACAAGGCGGTACTGGACCAAGGAAGCGGGCCGGACAAACCAGCAGTCGTGGACAAGGAAGTGGGACCAGCCTACAAAGAGCCCTGTTTCATGGGCTACAAATCGGTTCGGGATGATGAGGCAAGGCTGGAAAGCCTTAGTGCCACCTCTTTCTCGTTATTTGCTCTCCTGTTAAGCCTGCTTCCAGATGTCCCAAGGCGGCAGAATGAGCTCTCGGCTGAGAATCGGCTTTTGCTGTTTTTAATTAAGCTCAAACACAATGTGCCATTTTCATGTTTGGGGGTTCTGTTCACTGTGGACCGCAGGACTGCCGCACGAATGTTTACGCGAACACTAGAAACCCTCTGTGCCAGGACAAAGAACTGGATTTGGTGGCCGAGCAGGGCCGCCATTCAGGCCACCATGCCACCGAGCTTTAAGGTTAACTACCCTCTTTGCAGGGTTATAATAGACTGCACAGAGATGAGAGTTGAAATGCCCCCCTCTGTCGAGCAGCAAAATCTGTGGTACTCGCAGTACAAGGGATGCTTCACTGTGAAGTATTTAATCGGAATTGCACCCAACGGGCTGGTGACGTTTCTTTCTGATGGATTTGGAGGACGTACAAGCGATACTGCCATCACAGTAGAATCAGGATTTTTGCTCAAACTGCAGCCGAACGATGTTGTCCTCGCTGACAAAGGTTTCCCAGGGATAGTGACTGGTGTCGGTGCCCAAAGAGCCACGTTGGTGATGCCACCATTTGCATCGGGTGCACAGTTTACCGAGGTAGAGGTTGACTCAACGTACGCTACTGCTTCCGTCAGAATACACGTAGAAAGAGTAATTCAAAGGGTCAAGATCTACATCATCACCCAACGCATTTCGCACCACCTGATCCCACACTTGGACAATATTATGCACATTTTATGTGTCCTAACAAACCTAAGGCCAGGGATATTCAAGCGACAGCAAGGAGCAGTAGCCTCTGCCTAAGCTGCATGACTCGGCAAAGAGCAAAAGTTCAAGCCTTAGTAATCTGTCCACGGCTAAAAAAAAAAAAGCAGCATTTAGGTTGTTTTCAAAAGAAATTAACTGTCAGTTTGTGGTGTTTCCTTCAAGATGCATTCTCTCCCAGCCTCTGGAGAACAGTAGGATACAAGATTATTTTCAGTTTACAGGAGTGGCCACTCCTTTGCTGTATCAACATTCAGGATCACTTTGCAATCCTTAGTAATGCCTTCGTGCAATAATGATTCAGAAACAAAATAGTGTTTTGATTTTTATTTAGGCTTCTGTACAGTATATTGCAATTCTCAGATTTTTTTAAAAGGGTAAGAAGCGCAAACAAAACGAGGACAAGGAAGGCACAAAGACGACTGGACGGGTGCTAACTCAACTGATTTTATTAGAAATTCATCGTAGCTTATATACACAAATTCCCTTGCCCGACTTGCATCGCAACAATTCGCCACTCCTACATGCAGCCATCCAAAAAAGAAACCTCACTCTGATGTAGAAAAAGAGAAGGTGTGCTAACGCACAAGAGGTTACTGAGGCCTTTTATATAAACAAGACGGATGGCAAGTGCGCTAGCGCGCCTTCTCTTTTTCTACATCAGAATGAAGTTTCTTTTTTGGATGACTGCATGTGGGAATGGCGAATTGTTGCAATGCAAGTCGAGTAAGGAAATTTGTGTATATAAACTACGATGAGTTTCTAATAAAATCAGTTGTGAGTTAGCACCCGTCCAGTCGTCTTTGTGCCTTCTTTGGCCTCGTTTTGTTTGCGCTTCATAACCTTTTAGATAATGAACCAACTCGCCCAAACTCGTTTTACTCCATCTTAGTTTTTTGCTATGCACATTTTAGCGTTATTTGTGGAGGTTGCTTTTTTTTCAACAAAGTGCAGCAAGTTCCTGTATGAAAAAGGTGAAATAAAATGATCTAAGCGATGGGATTGCATCGGAGAGAAATGCCTCGTCC
>JAZHYW010033051.1:27500-46627 GCA_037355805.1 Ixodes ricinus | reverse complement strand
ATCAGCATGCCCCGTCAGTTACGTATTGCTTTCCTCGAGGCAGTTTCTTAACGTCGTGAATTCAACAGCAATCGCTTACCAGCATTTCACCTCGTCACTAATCCCCGTAAATGTTGGCAACAGAACGTACAAGCTATGGGCGTTCATAAACACAAGATCAAGTCGATGCAGCATCATAAATCTTGCAGAACGTTCACCTTTAGTAAGACTGTTTTCGATAATTAGGGATTCTAAAGTCGTGTAAAGGCTGGGTGCACCATGTAACAGGAAGTTTATCTTGCCAGTCAATCTCCGGGAAAATTAAAATCACCTACGATGACGTAATCGAAGTCAGCACTGACAAAGCATTGGATAACGCCTCAGAGTGGCTTTGTATCGCTGCCCCAGGAGACCTGTAAAGAACCAGCGGCTATTGCTTTGCATTTGCCAGTTCTGTTCTGCACCAGACAGCTACAGGAGGGTCATTGAAATTTAACGCAGCCTTTTTGATATGACGGCTGACAAGTACAAAACGCCCTCCATGAGCGTTGCGATCCCTCCGATAGACATTGCAGTGGAAAAATACCTCCGTCGCAAAACAGTGCCATCCAGCCACCCTCCGGTACCTATAACCAGGGTGTCGAACCGGAACCGAACCGAACCGAAAACTGAAACAGAACCGTTATTTTAGGCGAACCGGAACTGAACCGAACCGAAATCTTCGCCGCCCTCTTGGAACTGAACCCGGAACCGAACTGAAAAAAATATAACGGTTATCGGTTCAAAACGGTTCAAGGTATTTTTTTTCTTTTTGTTAGTATCATGGCTGAACAGATGGGAATAAAAAATTGGCGGCTGTATTTCAGTCTATTGATCAAATCGTCACATACAGAATTGGAAAGTATGGAAAATTGTAGGTTTTCATTGGCGCTTTTGTATTGGCACTATGATTAACCGTGTGTCACGTTGTCACGTGACGTCATGGTGTCAATACATCTGCGTTTCAAGTTAACGTCACGTGACCTCGTGGACGTCATAGTGCCAATGCATGTTGTCAAGTAATGTCACGTGACCTCGTGACGTCACGTGACTCACTGCGTCAACTCCATTTTATTTGAGAAAGTCAATAGATGTATTAACCTTGTTGACAGCGTGACGTAACATGACATCACAATTTTGACCGAGAGTCACGGGACACCGTGACATAAGCGATTTTCATAACCCCCTAGTCGAGTGCTCGGGCTCATGAAATCCAGATCACCATAAACATTCGGGTAACGGCGCATGTCAATTAAATATGATATACCCAACCTCTAACAATATCTGAAGCTCAGCCCAAGCTTTTGCTTCCAAAGCCCTAGCCACCTAGGGCATACTCATGATGAACACTGACGGCATATAATTAGCGTCAGATCACCTGGCCGCTTGTTCAAATTGCGAATTGAGGAGGGATCGACAGCTGTCTATTTGCTTAATTTCTTCTGCATCTGGTATTGCGCGGAGGGGAAACTAATGAATGTTGTTTTGCAAGCTATCAACGTCAGGGGTTACTTCTTAACAGTATTTATTGAAAGTACAAAAAAAATGTTGCAAGACCAATTTTACATTATTGAGGCACAAGAATTTGTTTTGTTGTTGTTGCTGAACTGCATTTGAAAGATATCCTGAAATAGAAAGTATTGAAATGACCAAATGCGACTTATTAATATGGCGTTACATAGCACTACATGAGTGTACGAAAGGAATACCCGAAAAAAATTTAGGGATTTTAGAGGGACAGCTGAACGTTCGCAGTCGCTGTAAGTCTCACACGGGGCGTCGTTCTCAAGTTGTTCCCAAGTTTCGACCCCCCCTGTATTTTGCTTAAGGGAGCTATAAAAAAGATTTCTATACATCACTAAATAGTACTAAGAATCACTCCTAACATTAATAACTGATTGAACTTGGCTTTGCTCCTTTTTCTAGGCAATGGCAGTCGCCAAAAAATGAGAGGAATATGACATCGTTCCATCCCCTCAACTTGGAGCCGAAGCGGCCACGTGGCCCGGTGCCTATCCTATGCCGCCTACGTAATCGTACCCGCGCTGGGGTTGGAAAGGGAAGAAAATGCGTGCTGAGCTCCAGACATCGTTAGAGTTCGGCTATTCTCATCACCACAGTGGTTGGACACGAGCCACTACCCGAGTGTCGGCGAGGTATTGATTCTACGAGCCGATGCACTGGTGCTCACGCAGTTCTTCTGTCGAATCCATGAGCCGCGCTCGACCGTCGTCAAGCGGGTGGTTTGATCCCACAATTACGACGTCAATCTTTGCGAATGCAAGGCCTAACAGTAGTCTCAATTTATTCTCGCAATTTCACCGCGACAAAGAAGCTTCTGAATCAGTGGCGGCCTGTGCGAATATAATCGGGCCAGACTACGGACCAGTACGCCTCGGAAAAGTCGCGAACATTCGAACCCGATATCGTTTTCTGACCCTTTAAAACTTCACGGGGTGCAAAATAAAAGCAATGAAGGGTTACTGCTAACAAGTGACAAATAAATTGTCGAGATTAGCACGACACAAACGGAGGAGGCAATTCCTCAGAATACTTTCAGCCTTTACACTCTCGTGAAGAAGGAAGACCAGCGAACCTGTACTTATGGTGGGACTGAAGTAATGGCACGGCCACAAGTCGGGAAGCCAGACTGGAAAGGTTCGAGAGGTTGCCGCCATCTATGTGCGACGGCGACAACCAGACAACCGGAAAGTTTGTCGTCTGGTTGCCGTCATCACTTATAGATGGCGGTAGCTGTCCAGAGTTTAGTGTCATGATTTGCTTGGCTGACAAACACGATACTGGGGAAACTAGCCCTTAACAGCTCCGCTGTAAAAAGAAGTGTGTGTGTGTCTGCGTGTGTGTGGGGGGGGGGGGGAGGGGGGAGGGGAGTTAGCTTTAGAAACATACTGTGTCGTAAAGGTTCCTCTTCCCCGCATCTTTGGCGCAGACCAAAAGCGTGACCCCGGAAGCTACTTTGTTTGCAAAAACCCGCTCTTGCCAAAAGGCAAGTTTTTGTAGTGCCTGACGCTCGCGCCGTTCCTCACGACGATGCACTACGAATAATAATACGTGCCTTTCCAATACTTGGCTTTCACTGAGCTTGAAGGCTTGAACCTCCTGCAGCGTGCATTTTGCACCATTTAATTCGATTATCTCAGCAAGAAGAAATCACAATGACCACGAGCCTATAATGTGATAACGTCACGTGCATGCCATGTTAAACAGTTCAGCTTTCTGGTGAAATGTGATATTCGCAACACTAGCAATAGATGTCCTAATTGTAAAGTTGTGCAGTACTTATAGCAGTCTTGCGATGATATATGGCAGCTAGAGAAATG
The DNA here is from genome assembly GCA_037355805.1 of Ixodes ricinus. Taxonomy (NCBI): domain Eukaryota; kingdom Metazoa; phylum Arthropoda; class Arachnida; order Ixodida; family Ixodidae; genus Ixodes; species Ixodes ricinus. The sequence goes on along the minus strand of JAZHYW010033051.1, from coordinate 43,268 downwards.
TTAGAGCGCATGACTGCTCAAGCATAGTGTTTTAAAGTGAGGGCCCAAAACAAGTGCTGGTAAAACCAAATATAACATTACCCTCCCGAAGCAGTATTACGCGAAGTTTCGAGCTCATGCAAGCTGATGAAATGTGATTTATACTAAGATTTTAGGAATATTTGTCTGTCCTTCGCGCTATTTATGTAAAAGTGTGAATTTTATTGCGTGCGTCTTTACGCATTCTTTCTGCAGTAAGGCGTTCCGTAAGGGATTATTTAGAAAAATAACATTAATTATCTTACTCTTTTTGAGCATTTCGTGTACATGAATTCCAATTTATCATGTGAGCACAGAGTCCTTTTTGGCGTACCCTGCAATTCGATGTTCCACACTGCCAATCAGCAAACGGAAAAACACTTTACGGAGACTCCACAGCTCGCGTAGTTTCGAGTCCTTCCGCGTCGGTATCAAGCGGTGATGTGAACTTTTATGAAGCAAAATTTATTGATCATTATACAAATATATTTAATTACTAACTGAGTATTTGACAACATAAATAAAGGGCCGACCACCCTAAAGCAATGCGCCCCAAATTATCTGAAAGGTGTTCTGCCAATCTTTTCCGGCGTTTTGATCCTCGACAAACACGTTGTAACTGAAATGGGACAGCCTTACACACACTTCTGATTTCGAAGCTAATTTAAATAACTATGTGTTCCTCACACATATAACTTCTCAAACCTTATATAAGTCTGTTATTGCCTTTTTATTGGATAGACATTACTTTTATGTGTCTGTGGGCTGGACAAAAACAAAGTAAACAGGGGCGCACAGGCGGAACTATGACGATTACGCACCGCCAACCGTCAGAAAGTGTCCAATTAAGTAGCTGCAATGTCAAGTAGAACGTAAAATACTACAAAATGGTGAGTTGGGCCAGTTGGTTCATAACGGGAAAAAAGAGAGCGCCGAAAGGTTCTAGGACAAAGTAAGAAAACGACGACACAAGGCGCATGTGCCGTCATTTTTCCGCGTTGTGAAATACTACTTTGTTTTACTTAACAAAAATAATCTTGGGGGACGCTTGAACTTCACCTTTAAAAGTGGAACGCGATAAGCGTTAACGGGCCTTGTTTGCATCGCATTCTCATTTGCCGTGCAAGCGTTCGAATCACCTAAAATTCTTAGTTTTTTTTCTTTAAGGCAAAGGATTTACTCCAAAAGTGGAAATCATTTGAGACGCGTACGGCGACCTTTAATTGCAATACATGTGATATTTTAATCACTTTCATTTCACGCGTGATGTCTTGTTTCACGTGAGCAATGTGGGTTGTTTGAAATTCTTGCGGGAGTTCATGTAGCTCTGACGTCATGACCCTATCGAACAATCAGAATTTTTCAGTCACGCTACCGACATCTGCTTTTCTGCGACATCAGGCTCTTAAACCTATCGCGTTAAAATAATCGATTAGCAAGGGTGATGCTCATTTGAAAATTAAATTGACCGACATCTTGTCAAGAGCAAACCCTAGGCTAGCAGCTTATCCTGTATAATAAATTGTTCACTTGTGCAGAAGGCGTTCCGTAAGGGGGCCAGATTCGATCAGAGTGCGAAAGGTGCGTATAGATTAGAGTGAAGAATTGCGATTACTCCCTGCTGCATGATTAGTCGCATGTATGCGGTGCTGAGTGTAAACAATGTTTGGTTAGAACAACAAGCATTTTGATGGCCGCTCGGTGTTCCATAAAAATCTGAAAGAATTGTCCAAAACTTGTGACATTTGAAAATTTGTTAGCTATTTAGTCAATAATACATATATATTGTCGAAGCGTATTTCGTAAACCATATTTCATGATATATATGGCCACGAGGTGCCCATTTCATAATTTTATGTGATGTAATTAATTTCTAGTTCAAGGATGCAATCACGATTTCACTTTTAATTCTGCGACACAAAGTTGATAGCAATCTCGGGTATTTTAGGCGACCTATCACACTTCGCGATCAGATTTTATACCGTGTAAATAGATCAGCTTGAACTTTAGAATTTTACTTATACACGAAGAAAGGACAAGAAAATACAGTATAGTTCTAAATTTGAAGCTGATCTATTTACAGGTATGTACTAACAATCTCAACTTTTTACTCCTGTACTTAAACATTTTGATTCGTGTAAAATATATGTTACTGTTAAACAAAGGTATGTTGATGTGTATGAACACGACGTTATGTACGTTAATGTAAAATTTGTTCTACTCTTGTAGTCGAAATATAAATAACTGAATTTATATTTTTTGGTACCCAAAAACAAAAGTAAATTGCACGGACGATCGAAGAAGCTACATAGTTAATCGTTTCACGGCGTAAATAGTCTATATTGACAGAACAACGTGAAAAATATATTCTAAATTTAGCGGTTCAAAACCGGTTCGAACCGGTTCGAACCAGTTTGAACCGTTATTTTGCTCCCGGAACTTAACCTGAACCGGGCCGGCCGTGAACCCGAACGGAACCAGAGCCGATAAAAGTTTCGGTTCGATGCTCTAGTTCCTGGCCGGCCAATGTTGTGATTGGAAACATTATCCTCAGTCGGAACGTTGCCGTCAGTTTAATTACCTGCGGTCCCGTTTTAATGGTTATTTTATGTCAGATACTGCATACCTGCAGCAGAAACCTCGTTACTAAACCCATGTTGTGGGGATATCTTACGCCATGTTTTTGTGTCAAGAATGTAAAAAGACATGCCGTAGAACTGACAAACGGTTTAGAAAATGTCAAATATGTTCGTCAAGATACCTGGAAATGATCGAAATTATTTAGTGCATTAGGATGTTTCATATTAATTCCTCTATAAATTATGCTTAGAACGAAAATCCAACCGATGTTTTTGATAGAAATGCTCTATCGTAAATCTGTCGTCGACTGGTTGCGGTCTGCTTCAATTTGACACGATCCGCACTAGAGCTAGCTGATTCTTGTATACTGATTGACAGCCGAAAAAGACGATGGGCGTGGCGAGCCCCAGTACCTTCTTATAAGCTTCGCAGCCAATGAAATTGCCTCGATAAAGAGGCCAGAGGCGGAATCAAGCGTGAACGCAATAGGCCATACCTTGCGCTTCGTAGGCTCTCAGGGGCTAAAGCGTACAGCAAGAAAGCTCTTCAATTGCACATTGACACAGGGCACATTCCTGGCTCTCATTTTTTCTTTTTACCGCTTACTAGGTTTATTATTATAGAGGACTTTTTAGCGCTTCAGCTCAAGTTCTAGCCTGAATAAAGACTCGGTCGGTTTGCTCATGATTCACAATGCCTCCGCGAAAACGACACGACGGTCGTTCGCGTCATTTTCGGACAATGGGAATCCAGACACCCGTGGAACCCGCTATAAAAAGATACCCCACTGCCATAAACAACTCCAACAAAAAAATATCGCATCAAAGAAGAAAACATTTAGATTGCACAAATTACATAAACAAAAGCGCAAACTCCAGGCGGCAAAAATAAAAATGTAGCATAAAATTCTAGGATTACGACATTGCGTACGTAGACGTCTCATTTCAACGAAGGATTCTCCCAGTCGAAGTGCCGTGTATGGAAGCCGAGACAAGCACTCCAATCCAACGGAACGCATTAGCGAGTGCTCGGACAGTATACGCGACGAAGCGCACAAAGTGAGGGGCCCCTCCAGAATGGAACGGCCATCGAGACGCCGACGCCGATGAATTCGCCGCTGTGATGGAGCCCGTCGTAAAGCCAGTTCATTTTGTCCTCGGACTCCGCGTGCACCTCTACACTCTGTTTCAACTTACGATGGACCGCAGCGGACGCTACTAGTCATTGTAGCCAATCAGATGCCACGTGAGTGTCACGTGACCATCGGGACGGGCGTAGCGACGCATAGGGCGCGCAGACGACACGTGATTCGATCGCAGCGCTAGATTGGCCTCGAGATGGCTGGCAGGGTCCGCTGCCGACCATCGCAGCCTGAAGCGGAGGATTTACCCAACAGACACACCACGGTGACAGTAAAGTGAAAACTGCCTATCCGCAGCGAGGACCCAACCTCCAGGTTTCGATCACGCGACCGAGCTCTTCTACGCATGTGCGCCTTAAAATCGGTCACGTGATATAGGTTGACTTTGTGTGGTCCTGCCAGTGAGCGGACCACCACTCCACTGTCTTCATGAGGACGAAATGAGTACGGCGTGTTCATCTATTGAAGACCCTTCTACGCGGCCGGCCGCCTCCCGGTCTCTGGTCGGAGACAGACCATTCGTTGAGGCGGTGTTATTCTGGGCTTCCTTTTTCCTCAGGGTTCCGCGTCGGTTTCGGGTCATCTAAGGAAGTTGGGTTGTGTTTTTCTTACGGTACCTTGGGTGTTTTCAGACTGATTCGGCGTGTGAACAAAAGCCGGATTTCCTGCGTCTCTCCTGAGGTTTGCTATATCTTTGTGTTTGGTCGCCAATGCCAAGTTGGATGTACAACATGTTTACTAGAAGAAAAGTGTGTGGCTGTAGAGGGAGAAACTGGCCTTCTTTACGCTAACCTCGACCCCAGAGATTTGTCCACCTGGATAGAACGCGATAAAAAACGACAGTAGAAGTCGAGGCGGTGATGCGGTTACAGTCTTTTTTTATAAAATAATAAAGCACCCGGTGATTGAGGATCCGCGCTACCGTGAATTCGTATCATGCACATTTTTATCTGTGGTCTAACGAATTTATTACAGTAGCCGTTTATCGCCCGCCGGCGTGTGGAGTTGAAGTTGTTAACAAATTTGTTGACTTTCTGCATAAATTGTGCGCGCAGTACAAAAATGGCGCAAAGGCGTGAGACTTTAACATAGCGGACCCGATGTGGGATGAAATGCTGCCCGAAACGCGCGAACCTGAAACATCCGTGGAATTCCGAGGTTTGTGATTTTCACATGGACATAGATTGTTCGATAGTACACACGTGCTCAGATATCTCGAGAGTACACACGTGTTTAAGGTACACTCTCAGAAAAAAATGATATATTCTTACGCCCCTTGTTCCATATACGACACCCACTTGGTAAAAAGCAATACTTAGTGCACTCGAAGTCTCTTTTTAGTAAGGCAAAGTACTGAAAATATTTAGGTAAACAAAACGTGTACTTAAAAACTGTACTGAAGGTACACTTGTAAGTACAAGAAATTTACGTCTACATGAGCACGCTTTTATTGTATTCAGACTGTTCTATCAATCAACTAAGAATAAACCATTAACATATACTAATACTAGAATCGGAACGCACTTTAATTTTATTTTTAGTTACTTTATAATATACGAAGTATGTAGTAACAAACTCAAGTAGTTACTTGACAAGTATTGAGGGTATATACCTCACCTCATAAGCGCTGAATCTTGTGTTTGTGTTGGTTTGTTTTTGTTGTTAAGCGGGAAGAAGGGAAAGTGGGGGGACTTCACGAAGTATATCGAAATCGGTTAAATACACAATAGTATTAGCACGTCTTTAAAATAACCGCATAAAATATCCCTCGATATTCCGTACACAATTTTGTAGTCACTATACGTTGACGAAAACATCTAAATGTTTATCTAAGGCGTTTCTTGACAGTGAAGTACTTGCACCAACATATCCCAAAGCCGAGTTATATAAACACATTTATTTTCATTGCTGCCGCATCAGGCAGGTCTTCGGAGACAACCTGATCAAAGACGGTCCATATGACATCAGGCAGTGTTCCAGTGAATATAAACCTCTGATCTCTCGGCAACGTTTTTCCTTAAAATGACGATCTTCCGGGCCGGCCTAAGACAACGCGTGCCACCGAGTGAAGCAAATGACGAGGAAGGAATGTAGATAAGTAGGCCATGAAAGTAAGATACCTGAGTAAATTAGTACACTATAGTTTAGGTAAAGTATCTAACTGATCTGCACTCTAGGGGTACCAAGATATTTAACCCACATGATCATTAAAGAGGAGTAGCATGAGCATTTCGAGGCGGTTTATAACGTTAGGCTTTTTACATTATCTTGTAGTCTTAAAGCTGTAATAAACACCACACTTAAACATAGGGGAAACCTCCGTGCTGCCACAAAATAGGACCCTACTTCCTATAATGATGTACACATGACTCAGCACGGATATTTTATTGAAGTTACTTCGCTATTTCTAAAAAGAATCTACAACTCTTTTTTTTAAATATGGAAGAACGAGCTCACTGATCCGTGAAAGCATTGTGTGGGAACATGAACTTCATGCAAGACTAAGGTGTGAACGCAACTGTACACTCTAAAAAAAAGGGTATCACCTTACACCCTTTCGTCCCATATAATACACCACAAAATTTCAGTACGAAGCACTGCGCCCTACAGTCGAACAGACGGCCCCAAATTTTACGAGGGCTTGATAACGGTGCGATATAACTTTTTAAATAGCTAAAGTACGCATCAAAGACCACATACAGAAAACACTGAGTTTTTGCAGTAGGGCCAAGGAAACCCCGATTATTATTTTTTTGTTGTTACGTAACACGTACATTAGCTATTTTAATAGGTTGTACCACACGGCCATCAAGCCCCTCGTAAAATTTGGGGCCGTCTGTTCGACCATAGGGCGCTGTACGTCGAATTGAAATTTTGGGGTGTATTATATGGGACAAAGGGTGTAACAATACACCCATTTACACCTTTTTTTAGAGTGTACAAAATTAAGGCCTGTAGCAAATCTCCGTCTTCAAACTCTTTACACTGAAAAGAAGCCAGTCCAGCGGCAAGGTATGCAGATGAGAAATCGGATGTGACCCATGTCCTTTTGCGTGAACATTCATGTCTTCGAAGCTCCATGCTCTCAGAAATGCAGCGCAATTTATGCACATCGGACATTGCGCAAATCTCTTGTTCACGTCCGTCTTTATGGTGGATTGTTTAAGGCTGTGCCTTCCGAGCCCCTACACAAATATTTTTTTCTTTGGATGGGACGCCTCAGCTGCTGGGGCGATGAGTGCCAACTCGAGTGTGAGAGAGAGAGTACTGCAAAAATTCGTGTGCGTAAGATATTTAGATATTTATATGTGTAGATGGTGGGTTAAAAATCCCGCTCCTCCTCCTATTCTTTCCTTTCCTGCTCTAGTAGTAATAATACGACATAACATTAGGAGTAAACAGACACTGTTAACCGGAGTAAGCGCGGGGCTTTACCATACTCTACTGCCAAGCGATACCTCTAACCCGCCGGAAAAAAAACAACAAAGGAAGACAAAAATAGAAAAAAAAGCGAACGCCGTCCACCCTGCACCGAGGCGAGGAGGCGACCGCGGCGGCAGCGAGCCGGATAACTTTGCTTTCTTTGCTCATTTCAACACGTGACCTACTCACAGTCTCACGGGATGGTTACATCCGAGCAAACAAAAGTATCTATTCGGAAATACTCCTTGTAAACTTTTAAGGCCAAGGGCCCACTGATTCTGGCAATTTAGATGCTTCTCGACCGCTCGCCAATCGTCTCGTTCTCAATAACGTTTTGATCGAATGGTTTTATTTGAAAGTTAATATACTCCTCTTTTTTATGCTTTAACTTATGCTATGGTTTAGGTTGTTTGTAGGTAGTTGCATAATCGCAAATAGGGAAGCGCGAACTATCGTTTATTCCGCTAGTTTCCATTGTGTGAATGGAACATTAAAGGTAACAAAATGTTAATGATGCTCTTTTGTTAAGATGATATGAGGCCAGATGTGGAGGAGGGTTATTTTTGAATGCTCTAATATTGCATAGTCTACAGATTCACAAATATTGCCCGAAAATCGCAAAATTTCAGCGCGGATATCTTCTTGGTTATATACACTAGTCTTTTAAACTTTGCTACACATGTAGTTCTTAGTAATTTTTATATCCGCGAATCTTTTCAAACGTAGGTGTAATGTAGTTGATGAATTATTGAATTTAAAACATAGCAGTAACTTATATATCATTCGATGGCTGTTTCCATTTTGCTGAGCGGATAATTAAACTACAGTAAAATGTTTCGGAAAGTCTGAAACTCCGTAGGTATTTTAAGACGTGTACGGGGACCATAATATATTAGAATATTAACTTCAAAAGGAACTCTGCAGGCCAAGCACAAATTCTTGATTAGGTGAAGAATTAGGCGAGGCATTCACAAAAACAGTCAGTCGGCTAGATCGACGAAATAAAATCTCTCTTTTTATGCCCGCATACATAAACTACACATCGCTAGGGATGGTGACGCTAAGGGTGGTGATAAAATGCAAACGCTAGATCACATCACTCTACATGAATACAAAGATAGAACTGAAAAACAAACTTGCTCTATGAGTTGTCGCCCATCGCTGCCTAAAAAGTATCAAAATAAAATTTCAGATCCGGGGCGCCTGGTTCCTTTATCTGTTACGATATTGTCTCAGCAAGACGATATTGTTTACTTTCTTCCTGAGAAGCGTTTTTATTTAAATTAATGCTACAGGCGCCTGCAACCGTATATTTTGGTTTATGGTTATTAATCTTAGGCTGACGTCGGCCCATAAAGAAATTGTTATTTTTTTTTACATTTTGATTTAGATGGCGTCATGTGCTCAAACTTTCTTATATCATTACGATTACCAGAGTGACATTGCCAAGGAGTTTCAGCTCTTTATGATTTGTAGGTTAGGTATGTTGGCCGGAAAACCGAGTTTTATTATGTCGATCTAACACTGCCGAATTCTTCACTAGAATAAGGTGAAAAGACATTTTCCTAAAAAGCCAGTCCTGTAGTGACGATCAAGAATCGTTAGTATTGAAACTCGAATTCCGGCACGCTTTCTAAAATATGTGTTTGTAAATTCGGGCCAAAGAAATATTCAGAGGCATGGCTGGGCCGAGTCGTTTATATAGTATGTGCTATTTATAGAAGCATTGTATTGCCCACATCCCGGTAGTAATCAAGAAAACAAATCTAACTTGGCACAAGTTTGGTAATCAAAGGGCATAATTTGTGACGGTTTGGCTCCCAGGCACTAGGTAGGGTTAAGGTACGAAGGTGGAATCAATATGATTTACCTCCTAGGTTCTAACTTATTTACTCAGTTATAAAATTGAAAGATGTTACATTCGAATGCAAGTTTGGAATCTCTTCTTTCCGATGAGCACATAATTTTTTCTTATTATAGACCCCACCGGCAGCAATGCACTTCCGCAACCGGTGAACTACTCTCCGCAGGACGTCGTAGATGATTGAGGGCGGCATTTGACGACAATACCGGCGCACGGCATCGGTAAACCTCGTTGTCGGATAGAAACCGTGTAGCCTTAAGATGTATTTGAATTTTGGAAAAGTACCAGAAGTCTGACTGCTCGAGGTACCGGCTGTAAGAAGAATGTACCTAAGAACAGCCCCGTCAGCGATCAATGACAAATTCTTTCTACGGTAAACAGCCTTTCCTGGATACAGAATATAATGCGATTCAGTATGTCATGCATTCCGTCCAGATTAGGGATGCAACGTTTACAGGCTTTAGCACAGTAGGTTAGTAAGTGAAATAACAAACACTCTCAAGAGAGTTCAGACCAACCCGGACTAATACACAGTTGTCAAAATTCTTGCTACCATGAATAGTTGCAATTCACATCGTCCGGCTGGGCCAGCGTTGGATCTTGGAGTCCTTAAAGATGAAAACAAATTCTTTCCCTCAAACAAAACAGATAAAGTTACGCCTTTCGTTGGCCTGCTCATGTGAATTTACATTAGTGCCGAACGCACGATAGGTGGACACATTTTCTCGACGTGAAACAAGATCGCATGTTCGAAAGTTTTGAACGCCCACATGCGAAATATTCCGGTCAGAAATTTTCGCATGCGTATTTAAACTCTACCCTCCATTAATTTCACGCCCTTTACAACACGCGCGTAAACTCGTGACCCAGATAACGTGCAACGCGCTCGCCATTACCAAACCCGAAAACCCCGGAAACGAAAAAAAAAAAAAAACGAAAACACTACTGACCTTTGATCTAATATCCCTTTTGGGAAACGGACGATTAAACAAAGTGCACGCTCAAACTAACCTCGGTCTCGGGGGACAAAATCGAGGTTGGGAAAGGAAGAGGGCGAGGTAGGACGTGATGCTACGCGCTTTACTTTCCCAGTTACGAGCTGATGGATCGGGCGCCCTTCAATGTGAATAACCTGCTGCGGGGCTACCTTCCCCAAGAAGGGACCATATTCCCTTTCGTATTCTATGTGACGATCCCGTGCGCACGCAGGGCGGGGTTCTTTTTCCCCCCTGTAGATAAGACAAAAAAAAAAAAAAAGACACGGAATATAAATTGGCCCTGGCCCGGAAACAGGCCTTCAACGCGATCGGCCATGATTGGTGTTTTCTATTCGATTTTTTTTCTTTGTCCCGGGTTGAGACTTACGCACGGAACGGGCGAATCCCTCGGGGTCCCGGTCTCAGTCGCCTGCGTACGTGTACGGGAAAGTCGTTCCGATAGATTGTCGACGTGCACCTCTGTTCTGAGGTGGGTCCGTGCCTCGGGGGCCTTGGGTCTGATTAGCTTTCGTGCGTTCCGCTTGGGATTGTGGGGCCCGGCTACTCGGTATGCGGTCGGGGAGTTAGTACCGGCACGGACGAATAGAAGATTGAGAGGTTTGCTTTCTTTCTTTCCGTTGTGTCCAGCGGAAGGACTGTTGTGTGCGACATCGAACCGGGTATACTTAGTCGTGATACGGGCGTTTGCTCAACTAATGTTCTCGTTTGATCAGATCTCCGGTCGTTCACGTAAAGAGATGCAATGCGAAGTCTTTTCTCGTGTAGCGGTAGACAGCCGTGCGCGTCATACATGGGCGCTCATACTCCTAGGAGCATTCCTGTCGGAATGCATTTTGTTTGGAAAGTGTCGAAAACCGACAAATGTGGTATAAGCAGAGAGTATATACACCAATGCGTTGTCTTTAAACAAGTCCGCATTTTCCCACACAAGGTATGGCCACTGTGACCGCGCAGAAACCAGAGCGGCGTGAGATGAACCGTCTGCGCATGCGCGATGCTCGCGCATGCGCAGACGCGTCATGCGCACGCCACCGCTGTGGCGTGATGTCAAAGAGCAACGTCTTTTTACTTCCGGCGTCTTACTGCTCCCATTTTGGAATAAATTACACTGTGCTCTTCGTTTATTACTCTTTAAGTATAGAGTTTTATTCATCGCCAATATTTTTTCTTTAATTTTTGCGAATATTAGAGGAATGCTTGCTGGCTCCTTTGACTCTAGAAACTAAGAAAGTACAATCGCGTATGAATTTTCCTTTGAGAAATCCCTCGCAATCTCATTAGCGTATGCTCGGAGGCCATTTTGATAGAGCAGATAATTTAAACGCCTGTTCGTTTCTACCAATCAAACTGTGAGCAGCGTGGAAACAGTACTTATCGATGCTTGGTTTTATCGCGGTCAAGTCTGTCTGGAGCAGTCGATTACAACTCCGCTGGCAACAAGGGAGAAGAATTCGAGCGTGAACGAAAACGTTGCATGGGCGCACTAAACACGCGGGAAAAATGTTAACCAATCCTGATCTACGTAGTAGTTCTACGGAAAGTGAATGTCGGATTTCCTAGTCATTCATTACGCAGTTAAACCGCTCTTATTAACATCTAAAAAAGCGGCACCCGTACACATGGACAAGAAAGTACGCCCGCCCTGTATTGTCCACTTTCTCGTCCTTGTGTATTTCCGGCGCCTTCTTAGGTGATCATGAGTAAACTGCCACACACTGCCGGCTAAATGCTTTCATCAGAACAACCAATGAAGAGTAATGTGTTTTTTCTGACCACTAACTTAGCTGGTAAACATTTCTGCACTTCAATATTTTGTTCGATCAAAATGTTGAAATATCCGTACATAGTGTTCACGCTAATTCTCACGCATTGTACGCTAACTCTTACGCCGAACCTTCTTAAGTTAGGATTATGGGTTAGATAGTAATTTTAGTAGAATTCAGAGGGTTGGCTTCGGCGTGGGAGATTATCACATATTTGACCTTCATTAAATTCTAAGTCTGATAATTTCCAAACTCTCCTCGATGCGACCTGTATAGAAGCTTGATTCTGTTAAACCTCCATTTCTTAAGGCATTCAATACGTAAGCATATGTCCACCGGTTATCCCTATAAACCAAACAGACAGCGAATTGTTTAGCAATATTACTAACATATATCACACGTGAGAATGGCTGTACCGCACGTCTAAATTTTATTAGGGTTTTGGTTTTAAAAGTGGAAACATTTATTCAACCGAGTTTCATTTATCACTGGAAATCACCCTTTAGACGTTTTCTCTAGAGAGAAGAAGCAACTAAGCCCTTAACGTGCAGGACAAGAATACACTCATGTTTCGTTATACAGACCTAGTTAATGTAGATAGTTCGCTATATAGACAATATTTTCGGGAACGAACAGGATAAATCTATGCATTTTTTGTCTCGTCATTATGAGCAACTCACCACATTATGGACGTTTTTTTATGAAGACTGAAGTAGCCATATTAGAAAGACATTGCTGTGTTTGGACCCTGAACAGCCTCTGATCGCATATTCCCCATCCTCCTCACAAGAAGCCCTAAACCTGAACCGTGACTTGCACTGTATACTGGTCTACTTTTAACGCAAACACAATGTCAAGGTTTTTCTTTCACTTTACTTCGAATTGACATTAATAAACACTCCGTTTTACTGCTCACGTTAGTGTTCTATAGAAGCACTTTGATAAAGGCAAGTGTTTTGCCTGACGACCTTTTGAATCTAAAAAAACACTGACAAAAAAAATGGGCGACCATTTGTTTGCGTGAACTGAGCCGGGCAGCGCACACGCCAGGATCAAGATATGTCGTCATCCGTAACTCAGTATTAACAAACTGTCACACGGAATGAACGTTAACGATAATAATATATATTTTTGTAATATTCTGAGGTTATATAAAAACAAAGACACACTCTGTGTTGCCTTACCTTAGATCCTTATGAATTATGTGAGAGCACTCCACAAGACTAATGTGAAGTATCTCAGCATTTTTAATCCACAATTGAAATCATACCCAAGCTATCTCACATATCACTGTGTCCGTTGCCTGCCGTGGCCTACCAGAGAAGAGGCTGGGGGAGTTGGTAGCAGTTTGGCAGTTGGTCAGCCGTTATTCTTCTAGTTCCGGGGCGCGAACCTACTGCGCGTGTAGACGACACGCTATGTCACCCCACACGATGCTTCGTCACTTCAGTCTTTGCATTCTCGATGAAGTAGCATGGAAATAAAGTAAAATCGACCAGACGACAATTCAAAAAGACGCGGTGGCCGGTGCCAAGAAGACGGATGTTCAACTTGAACGGAACTTGCTGTAAAAAGAAAGGGAGGGGGGGGGGGGGCGGTCTGGAGCATTTTTAAGCGGCTGAGGCATCTTTCTGCCCTTGTCTCTCGTTTCAGACAGAAAATAAATGAAGATGAAGATAATAATAAAGCAAAATATAAGTATAATAATAAAACAAACACAGAATAAAATAAATATAAAGAGAATATTAATAATATTAATAATAATAATAATCGTAATAATTATTATCATTATCTTTCTTGGTCACAAACGCTCGAACTTTCGCAAAAGAGGACGCATCTCTGGTGCGGATGCTGCAACGAGGGGACCTCGTCCTCATTAGGTAGCAATGGCCAGCTTCACCGTAGTTCATGCGAACATTCGCAGCATCCGGAAGTACTGGGATGAACTTAAAGTTGTTGTTGGCAAGCTTCGTGATAAAATAATGCCTTTGTTTCAAAAAATAAATGTAAGCTCCGACCTTTTGCGCAGTTACGATTGCCTGGTTCCAGTCATTTTTTCACTCCCGTCTACTAGCTAGGAGGACGAATCGGCATATTTGTGAGAAATCCCTGGTGTAGAACTCACGTTGACGTAGGGTCTACGCACTAAAAAAACCTGATTCTTAAGCTTTCTAATTCCAACCGCACAGTTTGACTTACTATATCCTTGTCTTACTATATCCTCGTCTAACTATATCCACTTCCTGGAAGAGCTGAGAGGAAACTTAGACAGATTAACCAATGAAACACAATTGTGCTTGGTAGGAGCTATTAATATCGCCAGCTCTAAAATAATCGAAATCATTCGTTTGTGATTATTTATATCTAATTTCCGAGCATATAATAACGTCAACTATCGAAAGTTCAACTAAGGGGGAAGTGCTGAATTACAACCTTGGGTCCTCATGTCTCGACCACTTTAGCGTTCGAACCTCGGATGCTTCTGTCCATTTCAGCAGTAATTCCGCGCAAGCTAGCTGTCGACTTCTTTGTCGCGTGTCGCCGTGTCTTTATTTCTAGGACAGTACACGAGGTGAAGGGAATGTATCGACTAAATTGGAAAACTTGACCACTTGTGACCGACTGATTAAGGATTACAACTGGGAAAGTTTATTTTTATTTTCAGTGAACAGAAAAAAACATATACGCAATTCTCATTGACATTATTAACAATTTTCGAAACTCATAAAAAGATAGTATATACCAAAAAAAATTACTTCACTACCTTGGCTAACTCCAGGTGTTCTTAACGCTATAACACTGAAGGAACAATTGTGGAAGAAGACCAGGTGTCCGCCTAGAAACGTTGCACTCAAACTACAGTGTAATATACAAACAATGCATAAATTGTTCTTTCTGAGTGAAGCGTTCATATTTTGTTTTTTTAAATATTCGTGACGCCCGCTCTGACTCTTGAAAAGACTTGGTCTGTCACCAACGAGATTCGCGGTCATGTGCGAAAAAATGTAACAGAAACTGTTTATAAACACTTTAACAGAGATGTGGCTTCTACTGCAGAGATATTTAACAATTGCTCTGCAACCTCTGCTGCCATCTCCACGACGAGCAAGGCCGCTTTGACACCCGGAACTCTGCCTTTCTTCGAATCCGATTTTTTTCTTTACGCACTGAGCATGATCTCCATACATATTTGTTTCTTCGCGTTCAAGACGTATAGGTTTACGGATGTTGACGGCATCACAGTTCGATAACTCGATAAAGAATGTTCTTTCATCCCCTACACAAAAATATTTCAGAAACGTGTGTTATTCCAGATGAATTGAAACACGCGCTGTTAGTTCTTGTTTTCCTTTCTTCGTACACACCCATTTCGATCCCTTCCATTTAACAAATTATCGAGAAACATTTTTTGTTATTATGCGTTGCTTCTTTGACAAGCACTCCATAATTTTGCCACTGAATGCGGGTTTGGTTTTTGGTCGTAGCACCATTGTTTTTCTTTAAATTTCTCAGGAACCTTGCATTACTTCTTTCAGAACAATATGTACCTGTGTGCGCTCTTAATTGGCGTAGCTAAGACATTTGACACTCTGAACTGCGATATTATTTCGTATAAATTGTACTGAGTGGGCTTACGGTTGCCGTTTTAGTCATTGCTCAAACAATTTGCTTTGAATTGAACCCAGGTCGTCTTTCTGGGCAAGTGTCAGATCTCCAAGATCTGGTTGACATCTGGGGTTACACAGTGCTCTATTCTATTCCTGTTATTATTTAACATCGACGTCAGTGATCTTTAAACTGCTATCACAAGTAACTCGGGAGGTACTGCAATATTCTGACGACAGTTTTTGTTTTCTCGACATCTGGTATCCCAGCGTGCGGTTGAAATACTTTAGGCAGACGCGATGAAACTGATGGGATGGTTTTAGGCAAATTAGCTGTGAGTGAACACTTTTAAATTAAAACTTGTATGTTTCTGCT
>JAZHYW010033051.1:0-22500 GCA_037355805.1 Ixodes ricinus | reverse complement strand
GTTGAAGAAAACACATGCATGCAGGCTAGGAAATATTAAAAACACATAAATCATGTTAAAAAAAATCTGTCCGTCAAGCCTTTTCTTGTTTAGCTGTTTAGCCCCAGCAGCCAGGACGCTCCATCAAGGGAGGCGTTGATGTTGTCTGAGAACAGGTGCTGTAGGTTCGACATGGCTGCCACTCCCATTCCTGCTGCGACACTCATGTCGCTCCACTGCCCGCCGCCAGGTTCGCCTCGTGGGCGTTGATGGCGTCGTTGTTTGCCGCGTACATTGGCCTGCTCGTGTTTCGCGCTCTCCGTTGCGAAGCTGTCGTATTCTGGCCTGATACTAACCGCCCAGCATGTGCACACCCCCCTAAAAGAAGAAGAGAAAAAAACCTCTCCATGATGAACACCACTCTACTAATGACCTCTTGTGTACATTCCGACAAGATTGTGTTGGACGTCGCAAAGTTCAGAAACAAGTAAAGCAAAATTCACGTTAGTTTTATACCAAGATGAGGTCGGTCTCCCTTTGAGATGAGAAATTTCAACATAATTTCACGCTGTAGATGAAAAATTTAGCCAGCGCAGTACGACTACTAATCTGGGTCTTTAATGTGCACCACGCCATAATGATTACACGAACGCACGTCGGTACCATATGCTCATCCAGATAAAAACGGGCGGGGGTGAAGAACTGCAGACCTCGTTGTTAGCAAATCAGTTATACAGCTCGTCAAAATAATAGCATGCGCTCCACCCCAGCGTTGGCCCTGAACTCACGAAGCGCCTTGCTCAGGGATGGCATGCACACGCCGGATAGCACTGGTGTGAAATTAAATGTTGCTGCTACGCCATTGTTGCTTTATACAATGGCTTCTAAGTTGACGCGGCGATAAATAAATAACTTTTTATTGCTTGGTGTCATATGGCAGATGTTCCTCTCGAAGTCGACTATGAATTTGCATAGGGGCCTTTTTAGCTGGCATTGAAACCTCGCGTTAAGGGAGCGGTTGCTGTGGCTACTGGGTTTTGGACATATGATTTACCCATCGGTGCTACGAAAGAGCTTGCAAAAATAACTATTGTGTACATAGTTATGAGTTCCTAAAAATAAAACATACAAAAGTGCCACACAAGATGGTGGCCGTGAGAGGAAAGCCAGCATACCTTGGCAAACAGCAAAACTTACTGCAGTGTCAGACAATCAGAATGTCAGAATAGGACAAATCGACCGTCGGAGTGCATTCTTGCCTTGGAGAAGTTGCACGTGCTTCGTTCCATCTCTCTAATGGGTTCACGGGGGCATAGCTTTCGCCCTTATTGCACCGGATAATGTTGACTGCGGAGTGTCGAAAGAAGAAAAGCTAGTCGAAACGGTCAAAGAACATCATGTTCAATTAACTGTAATGAGATGAAGCAAAACAAAAAAGCGCAGTATTTGCCGTTACTGGGACATACAAATGTGCACTGACAAATGAAATAAATATGTGGCGCCACCTATTTAATATGGTGGCAACTACGGTCGTCAAGCACAACTGCAACCCCCGAGAAGGCGGCCGCGCCAGCCCATTCAGAGACTATCGACGCCTTACTGCAGTTCTCGGCCGTTATGCCCTTTTCGGCCTCAAAGCCACTCCCGGCGCTATCCGCCTCTCGGCCGTAATGCACGCTCGGCCGTAATGCGACTATCTGCCGAAATGACAGTCACCCGTCATCACATAACCACATTGTTGTCTTTGATGTAACTGCATAATCAATAACTCACTGTACTTTGAATGGTATTCTTCTTCTTCTTCTTCTTCTTCTTTCTTCTTATTATTATTATTATTATCATTTCTCAAACAACATTTTATGCCTCGCGCATAGTTCACTCTGTTCATTAACTTTGCTGCTTTTTGGGCTAAAAAACAGCACAATGAAACTTATAGGTATCAAGGGAAAGTTCTTGATGTGTCTTTCGAACACAAACTATACAAGCGTAACCTCTAGTGAAGTACCAATGGTTGCAGTAGATAAATATCATCCCGCTGTAAATGTAGTGTTTTTATTTTTCCAGGCCTAATTCACGTTACCAGATGCAATATCCTAGTTTTTATTTTTGCTAAAACACCGAGACTGGGACGAGAAGGGACGGAAAACGCAAAGTGTCCGTCTCTTCTCGTCCCAGTCCCGGGGTTTTTAATAAAATGTTTAAACACCACCAGCTCGTTTTGCGCCCCTAGCCTATTGTTCGCAATATCCTATTGTACAACAGCCATGCCTTTCACAAGGAGATCACATTAGACTTTATCACCATTCTCAGAAGTCGCCTGGTCCCCACCTACAATGCCAGGACGTCAATGATCAAGGCACCAAATTCACTAAAGTAATTCAAGAGGGTATGGACAAACATATGCAATTGAGAACAAACCGCAGAACTAAATTTCCTTACTGGTTTTCAAGTAATTTAAGTGCACTATTCAGGGAGAAAGATATTCTCACCGAAAGTTGAAGAAAAGCGGTCTTCTCAAATGAGAAAAAATATTATTAGTAAATCAGGATTGCGAGGTGCAATGGGAAACAATGAAATCCGATTTAGCTGCAAATCCCCGAACATGTTGGCAGTACGTCGGTTCTTGTGCAGCAAGAACGAATATACCATAGACGATTGTTCTGAATGGCGTCACCGCAAAAAATACATAAGGAATACTTCTAATCATTTCAGCAATGCTTACACTGATCACATTGATTTCTCTTTTCCTGATTCTGATCCGCAAGGACTTGCGACCTGCTGCGCTCGATTTGTGCAAACGAAGATATCACTGTGAAATGACAGGCGCATGTTTTTTTTTTTTGTAGGGCGTCATCGGACATGCTTTTAGCTTTAATGTGCCCGAATTCACCTCTAACTTCTCTAGTCCTACTGGTTAAATGAATCATAATTGTTATTATATATATTTATTATTGTTAGTATTCTGTTTATGGTTATTATTATTATTATGTGCCATCTTTTTGGACGTAGCAAAGACATTCGACACGGACAGAGCATAAGCTAATTCTCCAAAAACGGACAAACTTCGGCTTCCGCAATCTCTTCCTAATTAAAGAAAAAAACAACAACAGATTGCAAATTGTGAGTGTCGTAAATTTCAAGAGTACGCGCGCGATGATCAAAGCTGGTGTTCTCTCAATAATCTGTTCTGTCGCCGTTTCGTTTTAGTCTGTAACGTAAGCGATATTTCAGCCAAAATATCTAGTTGCAATACTTTTTCAATGTGCATACTACACCGTACTTTCCACCCGTCATGTCAATTATGACAGTGCAGTGCGTCTGTTGGCACAGGACGCGACAGAAGTAATGAACGGTTCTGGCAAAAATCTAATTATAATTAACATGTCCAAAACCGAACTTGTTTGCTTCGAAATCCTTTAAAAATGTGGACACGCCCTGGTCCGTTGTCCTGCACAGAACAGAGTGTTCCGACTGTAAGTGCCCTCTCTGGAATGGGTTGATAGCGTCAAGTATTTGGGTATACTCTTCGAATCAGATATATCGTGGAACTCGCATCTTGTCACACACGTAAAAAAACACCGGAGCGTTATTTGTTTACTTTATAATCAAAATATTTATGCCGTATACGGTCAGAAGATCAATCTCTCATGTCCTCGGCTGCATCATAATGGAGGTGCGGTATCACATTGTTCGGGAATTGTACAGACCTTTGGCAATACAAGATCAATCGCATTTTGATGAGTATATTGAAGAGTGTTGGATACCAAATTGAATTTTCGTCCGAAGCAGATGTTTTCGAAGCTCTAGAACGGCCAAATATGTATTCTCTTTTTGTGCAAACTGTCGGCCTTCACAACTGTTGGTGCGATGATTTTAAACATCCCTTTGTTGAGTCTCTAGACACCTTCGTCAAACAGCTCGTTTTTTGACCCCTCGTTGTTATGCTGCGGCACACGAATGTATGTTCACATTTTGTGCCTTTCACTTTTATTAAGCTTCCATAACGTATACTCAAGTCTACTACAACGACGAGGAATTTGAAAAAATTTTTAACTAATATCAAGCTTCACTGATAGTCTTAAATCAAAGTAACAAACAAATGTATAACAACAAACGCCATTTGACTACAGTCTAACGCGTCTTGCAATAGAGTTATGACGAATGACTGTGTAAGGGCAAGCTCTTTATGTTCTAAAGTACATTGATACTTACTTTGAGACTTTGTCCCGGCCTCGGAGCTAACACGTCCTTTTTTATTGTCATGTGTCTGTGTGTGCTGGTTGCTTCTTCTTTTTTTCCCCTCAAATTTCTAGAACTCTTTATTACGGTGCCGATTACGAAAACTGCGTCCTGATCGACAATGACATCAATATGTGTATGTTGGCGTGTGCGTGTTTTGTGTCTGTGATTGTGAAACTGTACACGAAAATACTTCACTTGAGTGTGGGTTTAGTCTTTCAAGTCCTTGCAGTCTTCGACCAAACCTACAAGTGAACTTGCTTCAGGTACAAGTTCCAATAATTATGAATTTTATTACCTGGTTTTGTGTTCGTGAAATAAGCATTATTATTATTTAATATTATTAATATTAACGATATTGCTATTATATTTAGGAATTCACTTTGAAAGTGATTTGTTGTAGAATTCCCATCTGTCAAAACTTTCTGAACGACTGAAAATATATTTTGTTTACCAGATCCCTAATACCCAATTCAACGAAAAAGACAATAGCTCTGGCGTTAGCATATAATGTTTTGCCTCACGGAATAACTATTTTAGGTCACAGCCTAGGATGATGGAGTGAAAAAAATGGACTGTACCTTGAGAAGAATATTTAAAAGCATTACCTATGGTTCAACGTCGGAAACTGAAGAGATGATCGCAACCTTGGGTTTGCCATTGTTTCCCTTTTTTATTGGCTCGGACCGTTGTACTGAAAAGCTTCTGGTGTGATAGCTTCAAAATGCCTCATGTCGTGTCTAGATCGCGTCGGCACACCGATCGTTATGAAATGCGTTTTCTTATGACAAAGTAAGGAGAAAACTCCGGAATATTTATCCCCTTTATATTTAAAAGCCTACCGGATGATGTTTACATGTGGACTCATTAATAAAAAGAATAACAAGTGCTCCGATGTATTAGCGCCACACTGTCAATGTGCTGCGCATGTGCAAGCGTTTGTGTGACCATTATCGTTCTTGTATCACATCGTATATGTGATGTAGGTTGAGGCTTGGAACATTACGCGTGTATTGGACACGTTTTAATTACGGGGTCTTGAACAACAAGCCTTTTTTCTGGTTTTGACAGACGCCTCGCTATCAAATGAGCTACACGCGTAAATAAACATTATTATTATTATTGTTGTTCTTCTTATTATTGTTTTTATTATTATTATTATTATTATTATTATTATTAATAAAACGAAGTCGCTGGAAGCTGTCGTTTCTTTTGTCGCTCTGCAAATTTCCATTGGTAATCGGTAGATTTGCACGGGCATCTAGAGCCAGCCAGCCGTCAACTTCTCACGCAGAACCCCGGCGTTCTCACGGGCGCAGGCATTCATCAAGATCAGGTCGAAAACGTCTTGATCGGCACGCCGGCTCTCACAGACAGCTTTTCCGACCGTCATAAACCTTCCCAGCGACTGCTCGGTCTGCTCGCAAGCCGTCCCCTTTGATGGTAAATACATGACGTGCAGCGAATGCAAGAACTGTTACCATCTAGGGTCGCGTGCCGGGATAAAAGAGTCAACGTACGGCACGATGGGCCCAGTGAAGAGAGACAAGTGTCGTTGCCGGCCCTGCCGGTCTGCCGATTCGAGTTCGACCCAGAGCAGCGTTTTCGACGAACCCCAAGGCGACGTTGCATCCGAGGAACTCAGTGGGATCAACGCTAAACTGGACCTGTTGCGTTTCTCTGAAGGCGGGTGTTGACACCGTGATCACACTTCCTCGCCAACGTGGATGAGCTGCTCACTTTAAAGACTGGCAGTCCACTGCCTGCAGGAAACAGTCAAGAGGCTTCAAGACACCATAGACGATATTTCGTCCGAAGTATGACTTCGTGCTGGCAAAAGCGACCGAAAATAACAAACAAACGCCGAGGCATTGCAAGTCCAGCTGGCAGAGGTGAACTGTGTTGTGGACGAGCAATCGCGGACTATACAGCAAGCTGCAGGGTGACCTGAAGTACTTGGAGCAGCGAAGTCTTTCAATGAACCTGAAAATCCATGGGCTGCCACGAGCCAAGGATGAAAAATTGGAAGACATCATCACTGATCTGGGAGCTAAACTGGACCTGCCTCCACTCCAAGCAGTGGATGTCATTGCCGCCCACCGGCTTGCTGCGAAGTCGGGTGGCGCTCCTCCAGCCCTGATCAGGTTTGCGTTGGTGAGGGCGGATGAGGCATGGATGAGCCGTCGCGTTTGATTGCGCTCGCTTCAATCAAAAGAGCTGCCGAGGATTTGCTTCAACGAAAACCCCACTCGCGCAAACTAAGAACTATTTTGGAAGGCCAGGATGAAAGTCAAGGAAGTACACTTCAAATTTGTTCGGGTTGAAGGAGGAGAATCATTTTTGTAAAAAAGGCAGAAAACGTGGCATTAGTTTGGGTGAACGCAGTCAATGACCTCGTGAATATAAGCTATATTACGTCGACTAACACTCAGGAATGTGGGGTCGCAATGTTTTCAAAGAGAATATAATTATATAGAGCCAATATTTTTGGCATTGCACGTGAACTAAAGAATCATAAAAAAGCCTTGGAACCTCTTCAATGTCCTGGTAAAAGACGTGACAGCAAACCCCGACGTTTTTGTACTTACCAAACTCATGTCTCTGAGGACTGGTGGAATCAATTTGAGCTAGCAGGTTATAATTAATTTTAATTTTCTCGATCAAACACTGAGGGAGGGATGATCGCGGTTTTCGTTAAGGACACGGGGCTAGTTTCTAGAAAAGATATTTCATTTCCCACGCTGAAGCGATTGGCATTATAATTAAAATTCTGGTTCCTTGATGTTTTAGAGCGGAGCTCTTAGACGACCGTTTCCGGCTTGAGCGGCGTCGGCGTAACCGCGAGCTCGCCCCGCGAGCACCTCGGGAAGACCTCGGGAGGACCTCAGGTTCCTTCGGGAGGACCTCGGGAGGACCTCGGGTTCCTTCGGGAGGACCTCGGGGAGGGTGGTAACATGACCCTCCCCCTGAGGTCACGTGACCCCCCCTCCCCAGGTCACGTGACCCCCCCCTCAGTATCCTTCCCTCGTCCTCCTCAAGAGCTGCGCTCTAATTCAGCGTTACTGGGAATTATAAACGGCTTTCACTTTTTCGTTAGCTTGTTATAGTCTCCCTTCTGACAGTATTGGGAGTTTACTTGACGAATTGAAGGAAATACCCCTTACCATACAGTGAGAAGCCGATGTTTATTTTGCTTGGCTGGTGATATCAATATCGATGTTGCGAGGCGAGATAATTCCGACGTGTGTAATTATTTGAATGTACTGGCACTTGAAGACATCGATAACTTTATTACTACACCTATGAGGGAAGAGATTTTAACCTTTTATTTTATAAATTATCTACGTTAAGCTTTGACCCTCAAGTACTGGCGTGGATTATTTCTTTCCTATCTGATCGTTTTCAGTCTGTTTATGCTAACAACATAACTTCCACTGCCATTCCTGTTACTTCTGGCGTCCCTCAAGGAACTGTTCTTGGGCCTCTCCTTTTCCTAATATACATAAATGATCTCCCACTTCACATTCTTTCCTCTCTTCGTCTCTTCGCTGACGATTGTGTTGTGTACAGAAAAATAATAACGCCCGATGACTCCCTAACTTTACAAACGGACATTGATAAAATAGCCGACTGGTGCGTTACGTGGCAGATGACTCTTAACATTGATAAATGTAAATGCATGTGTTTCTCCCGTTCTCCATCTTGCCCCCAGCCGAACCTCACTCTCCATGGTACGGCCCTTACTTATACTAATGAGTATAAGTATCTAGGTGTTCACGTTACTTCTGATCTCTCCTGGCATACTCATATTAATACTATCATAGCATCGGCTAACCGCAGTTTAGGATATTTACGCCGCAAGTTCAAGTCTGTCTCTCCTGTCCTTAAACGTCTTCTCTATACTACCATTGTCCGCCCTAAATTAGAATATGCATCTTCGATTTGGAGTCCTCATCAACTAATTTAAAAAAAAAAAATTGAGTCTGTTCAGAATTGCGCCGTTCGTTTCATCCTGTCTGATTACTCACGTTTCTCCAGTGTGTCTGCCATGAAAGCCCAGCTTGACATCCCCAATCTTTCTGTTCGTCGTAACATTTCCCGTCTATGTCTTCTGCACAAGATTTATTACCACCCAACCTTACATCACTCCCTGCTTCACCCGCCTACTTACATCTCTCCGAGGTTTGATCATCCCTGCAAGATAGCCCGGCCCAAATGCAACTCAACGGCTTACCTTTATTCTGCCCTTCCGGACGCCATTGTGAGCTGGAACGACCTCCCGGTGAATATCGTCACCATCAGCGACGGCACCTTGTTTCGGAGCGTTATAAATAATCGCCTTACTAACCCCCACTCCCCTCTGTAATGCCAACTGGCCTTGAGGGTATTCGGAATAAATAAATAAATAAATAAATAGACCGATTTAGTATAGCCTTGCTGGCTCTTACGTACGCAATACTCAATCGTATAGCGTACACTAACAACCACCTGCTTGGACCGATTTTTGTTGTGCGTTAGGTTTCTGGGTGAACACCGCGCATAATCTTGATTAAATATACCATAATCTTGGTTAAATATGCACCAAAAAAGTTAAACTTCGTGCTGAGTTTAGATTGGCGAGGAACCGAGAAAATGCTACATATCAATTAGCAAAATGGTTCCTAAACATATAGAAAAAGGTGAAAAGGGGAGGTAAAGAACCAATGCTAATGATTTTGCATCGGATGAATCCCGTTGATTGTTGTTTAATAAGAAAATGCGAAAGCTTCAGTTAAGGCGTCATTAAAGGTATCAATCAAAGGATACCTAGTTTATAGTAATACACCCCAACATGTAATAAAATTTAGATGTTCGAGGAATTGGAGGTAACACGCAAGTCGGCTGGTGATGCATAAGTCACAAAAAAGGCGGAAACACAAAACAACCCTCCCCCTCCAAAAAAAAAGAAGAAGACAGGACAGCAGCAATATTGAGACATTGTAATCCTATTAGTTTTTGTTTTTTCTGTGTCTAGGTTTTTAAATTTTCTAAACACGTTTTGTTTAGGCAGCGTGTGGTTGGTCGGTTTTTGTGGTTTGGCTGCGATGCTTGTTTGCGCTCTACAAGATGCATTTAGTCAGCACATTAAGCCTGGTAGCTTGGAGCAATTACCGTCCACCTGTCATTAGTGATACCTAAACGCACGCCGGAGCGATGCTCATCCATACTTGAGCATCGCTCCGACGTGCGTTTCTGTCCTACCTTTTTTATCTCAGACAGATGTAACAAGAATTGGCACGGGGGACGATCTGGAAGCAATACGTAGCACGGTCACGTAGCCGACGTGAGCATAGCGGTAAACATCTTGGATCTCAGCCCCTGTCAGTATCAATCTGCAGATTACTACTGGCAGGGGCCGAGATTCAAGATGTTTACCGCAAGGCTCACGTCGGCTACGCGACAGTGCTGCGTATTGCTTCGAAATCGTCCCCCGTGCCAATTCTTGTTACATCTCCTCTCTAGAATAAAAAAAAGTAGGACAGAGCGTAAAGGCAATTATTAAACACCCCCGAGAGAGCTACGTTCTCCTCATTAAAGAAGCCGCACGTCGTCCTAACTTCCCGTGACACTGGTTCCCGACAGCGCAAATTGTGCAAGAGGAAGTGAAAGGACACTCACGGCAAGTCAAGTCCGATCCATTCCACGACCGCCGAGTAAGCTTGCTCCTCGCAAACCAAGAATTTAAGTTGAACCGTCTCAGACTGCAAACCCCATCATGCCCTCTCCCCAGCCCGGACCCGCCAAATCTGGGAGTCTGTCTGGCCCCTGAATTCGACGCAAGACTACGAAAGATTTCTTCTCGCGGCTATTACGACCGCCATCAGGGAGGAAGTGTGTGTGTGTGGGGAAGAGGGGGGGGGAGAGAGAGAGAGGTGCTTGAAACACCATAGATATTACCAAAACCAAATAGCAGCCATAAATATGACTTTGAAAATAAACCCAGCTAATTCTTGTTTGTTGTAAGAAATTACACATTCGACTAACGCAGAAAATGTCACGAAACTTGTACACCTGATGTTTGTGTAACATTAGACCACCTGGCGCTTGTCATTGACGGGAACAAGAAAACCCTGACGGAGACCTTCAGCTAGGGTTTGTGGGTCTTTGACTCCCTTTTGGTTGGAGACATTCCTCGATTCACGGAATACCATCAGTGCAAATTGAAGGAAACGGATGAATCGACTTTGGGGTGGTAAGTGATAGAAATTAAACACCAGCGAACTCTATACACACTCGCTCCATGCTATACCTGAGATCTGCATTTTGCGAGAAAACAGAAAGAACCGAGCAGTAGAACGGAGAAGACGTCGTCACTCTAGAGAGGCGCCTGCCTGTGAAAGCGGGCAAGACTGAGCCCCTCGAGCGCGCCCCAAGGGGATACTTCTTCAGCCGCCCGTGTGATTGGTAAAGAGACCAGTCGCCCGGCATATCGAATCGAGGGACGAAGCCTCGCTTCCTCGCATGGCTCAAGTGTTTGGGCCTTCCAAGGACGTCACCTTATTTCCATCGACGTCGGAAAGAAGCGCTACAAAACACGCACACGCACAAAAACAAAGTAACAAACATAAACATAGAACAACCGGTGTCCTCGTGGAGAGGTGTACTCAGACTCGATGAAGCAAAATATTTGGACAAGCGCTGTCGGAGACAGTTTCTCTATTTTGGGGAGCTCAAGCCGAGTTATGTACGAAAAAAAAACGTGGAGTAAGGGGGCCGTACTATTTGCTTGTTTCATTCGTTTTGTGTAGGCTTGCCGGTAGTTTTATTGCGTGCCTTCGTGTGTGGGGGGTGATGGTGTTGAGCGTGGCCGTGTAGAGAAACTTGTTGACAATACTGCGATGTTTCTTATATTTCCCTTTAAATCTTAAGTGGCCTTTGTGGCACAAGGCACGAAAGAAGAATTGCGGTGTAGATACCTGAACTTTGTTTTTGCATACATTTTGCTCCAGGGCTTACGGCAACGCACAAGTCTTGTACTTTGTGCTAATTTTCAAATATCGTTCCAGGAACCATCACCAACATTTTGTGGTGATTTTCGATACTTTTGAATATTGCTTTTTTTAAACAAAACAAAAAATTATATTTCATTTCATTTCATTTATTATTTCCTCATGGCCCGAAGGCATTATAAAGGGGAGTAAGCGGTTAACACATAAAAGTAACATTGTTGAGTGAGGCAAAAAAAAATAACAAAAAACACGCGCTACGCAACATCTGCTAAAAAGTTGATAATAACATTTTTAAAATCAACAGTGTTAGTATGGTGCCTGGAACGCGTCTTCGACTGGTGTGTTTACCGCGCCTAAAAAGTGGCCTCTCGATTTCCGCCTGATGACGTCATAGAAGTGTCACGCTGTCGCCGGTTGCGATCCTGGTGGCGTCCTAACAGTTGTGGTATCTATGGCAGACGCCTGTCCTGCTGCAGGTCGCTCTCCAGTGTGACAGTCCACGGGAGCTACAGCAGCCGAAAGTTGGGACGCCTGAGACGCCGTTACGACAGCGACACTCGCGTTCGCTCGTGCTTTCCGCCAGCATTTCTCCGGCCAACCGCCAGGATCGCGACAGTCAACAGCATGACACTCCGGCTTCTGTGACGTCATTTGTTGCCACTTCGGGACCACTTTTGATGTATGGGCGGGATAGGACGCTAAGCACACCAGTCGGAGATGCGCTCCAGGCACCATAGTGTTAGTAATTGAGACTATATGTGCAGGAAGGCGATTCCAATCAAAGGAGGTCTCTGGTAGAAAAGAGGCATTAAAAGTGGAGGTGCTGCACTGGGGAATCTTTACCTTTAGGTTATGGTTTACACGTGATGGTATGTACTATTGTTCTAAAAACAATGCTTGACGGAGAGTTGGGTTAGACTAATAAATCTTGTGAAACAAACATAGACGAGATATTTTTCTTCGGAAAGAGAGATCAGGCAAGGAGAGGGACGATTTCATGAAAGTTACACTGGCTGTGAGATGATTGTTCGAAAGTATGAAACGGGCAGAACGATTCTGAATAGATTCGACAGCTGATGCAAGGGTTATACCGGGGTTCCAAATAAAAGGTGCATATTCCAGTTTAGGACTAACTAGGGCTTTAGAGGAGAAGTTTTAACGAAAGGGGAGCAAGCGAAAAGTTACGTTTGAGATAGCCCAAAAGTCGATTTGCGTTGTTAGTGACATATTGGACGTGGATATTGCAGGAGAGGTCGTTGGTTATTTGAATGCCGAGATACTTATAGGAGGACACAAAAACTAGAGTAGAATTGTTGATAGAGTAGGAAGGACAAGTGTTGTAAGGACGAGATACTCTCATAGATGTACATTTAGTGATGTTAAGCTCCATGAGCGATCCCTTGCACCTTTTGCAGATGTTGTTAATGTCAACCTGAAGGGCGGAAATGTCAGAGTCGTAAACTATTTCTTTATAAATTACACAATCGTCAGCGAATAGACTAATAGAGGAAGAAACATGCACAGGACGGTCATTGATATAAATAAGAAATAAGAGTGGTCCGATTACGGAGCCCTGAGGGAAACCGGAGTTGACAAGTGAGGGCGAAGAATTAGTGCCATTAGTATGAACAAATGGGAAGTGATTCGTTTGGAATGATTTTATCGATATGAGGACATTGGGATCTATGTTAAGGGTACTAAGTTTGTGAAGAAGTAGCTGGTGAGTAACCTTGTCAAAAGCTTTCGAGAAATCCAGGAATATGCAGTCAGTCGTAGAACCCCGATCTAGAGTAAGGTGAAGATGATGAGTTTATGTTAGTAGTTGGGTATCACAGGAATAAAACTTTCCAAAACCATGTTTATCTGTGTTGAAAAAAGAGTTGGACTCAAGAAAGTTAACAAGATGTGAATATATTACGTGCTCAAGAATTTTGCAAGGGATGCTCGTTAGAGAGATAGGTCGGAAATTAATGGGATTGTGTTTATCGCCGCCTTTATGGATTGGAATCACCTTCCCCACCTTCCCATCACTGGGTAATATACCTTGTTCGAGAGACTGGGAACAAAGATAAGATAGAATAATGCTTCAATACATTTTAGTGTTATTTAGAAACATAACAGTTACATTGTTGATGCCAGCTGCCGAAGAGGTTTTAAGATTTTTAATTATGTTAGCAATCCCTTCAGATTCTATAATGACAGGATACATTAGCAAAAAGTTACAAACTGGAGTTGCAGTAAAGTTGGAGGTAACAGGGCACGAAAACGCTTTGGCGAAAACATAATTTAAAACAAAAGAACACTGATCATTTGGTACATCTTCTCCGTCAGCCATTCTAAGCGCAACATCGGAGCTTTCAGTGGGGTTAACGACTTTCCAAAATTGCCGGGGTTGTTTATTAGCATATATGGCAACTGAATATTAAGAAATGAGCTTTTTGCCTCTTCAACAGCATTTTTGTACACACCGGCAGCTAGATGGTACGCTGCCCAACGCTGTACAGAGCGCGACACTGTTAGCGCGAACAAGCGATCGTCCGTTTTTTCAGGTCTTCTCTTTGAAACCAAGGATGTCATCCAAGTTAATATTGCTACGGAAAGAGCTCATTTAGTTCTATAATGTAAGCGATAAAATTTCGTGCTCGCTAATACTATTTAGAAGTAAAATGCGAAAATGCGCCGATGTAGTGTTCGTGCTAACAGTGTCGCGATGTGTACGTCATCCTTCAGCTTGGCAGCACGAAACAATCGCTTCTTTTTATTTGAGAGTCTTTTCAGAGTCACGGTATACCATGGCGATTCAGGTGACGACGTTATGTTGCGAAGAGGTATGTACGCCTTCATCAGTGATTTCACCTTATATTTGAATAAACGCCAGTTGTCTGCGACTGAGCGCTCGGCAAAACAGTGCATATACCGATCTAAAAAGAGACTCATTTCATTGTTAATCCCATCAAAGTCAGCTCTGGCATAATCGTGTATTTGCTTTGTTTGTCTTGATTTGCGGTAGTTGGGAATGTTTAATATGGTGTTTAATGCTTTTGTTTTTAGTCAACACGACTAGCAGCCTTTTGAAAAATAGGAACAACGTTTTCAAAACAAAAATAGTGCACTCATGACTACAATGCTGCCTGGAAGCCTCATGATTAGTGCTGGAATAATTAACTAAATGTTGTCTCAGCAGACTCACAATAGACTCGGTTCTTGACTTTATCACAACCACTGATCATGAGCGAAGTTCTGTAACTAGTACAATCGGTACACTCGGAGACGCTCACCGGGCATTCAACACCATGACAAGCGTTCATATTTTACAAGGACTTCTACAACATAAGATACGCGGTCATGCCATATGATGTACTTAAAGCCTATTCCTCCATATAAAAAAAACAAACTGATAAGCTCATGGGCGGAAACGTTAAACAACAGCTTGGTTAACAAACTGCATCAGGTTCAGCCATACGCTATTTTGTGAACGTATGAATGAAGTTTTATGTCAGACAATCTTTTTTCACTCAACTGTGTTTGAGGCATCTAGGTGTTTCTGTGGTTTTTTACTTGCAGTACCGGTGTTTTTTCTGTGTTCAATCTATACCAGCTGGTTTGCGCACCTACATAAATTTAATTAACATTTACATCCATATTATGTGTATGTGGACATTTGACCTGCCAGAGTCATGTTACAAGAATGTTGATACCATGTTCTCTTACAAGACATGTGATAACAAAAATGACATAAAATTTGCGGTTTCGAAATTCGTTGAATGTTTATACACTTGGATCTAACAAAAATAAGCTGTCAGCACGAGGATAACAAGATTGCAGAATTTTTATAAACTGAACCGTTTTCTAAATTTTGATGTTTAATTGTTTTCCACAATATTCATAAGTAAGGTTACGTGTTTGGGATGAATACCGATCAACTCTGAAGGGTAGTCCCAGAGCTAGTTTTTTCATGATCGAGAGAAACCATAAAAAACTCTCATTTGGAGGTGCTCTTGAATAAGAAATATCCAAGCATGATGAAAGGACATTATATCTACAGATTTTTTTTTAAATTTTACCAGGTACACTGCCCGTACTCAACTGTCCATGAGATTGCTTTTTTAATCTGAAACCAGAATCCTCATCTAGTTGGTTTTTTTTCGAAGCGGTACGGGAAGGTTTTTTTATTTGGGTGACCTCATTTGCCCCATAGATAGCGAAATTAAATGCCCGTGCCCATTAATTTTTTTAATATATACCTCAATACGCACCGATTTTTCAATCGAAACCGAAAATTGCCACCGAAAAAACACTAAATCTGCTGGAAAAATAACAATAAAAACATTCCGGTTTAGAAAAAAAAAACACTCCGAAAGCACGGAACCCCGGTCATAAGATATGAGACCATACAATAATGCTTAAAAATGTAGTTACAATATTATGATCAAATTTCATTCTTATGTGCGGTTTTCCATTCGCACTTGCTATAATGACCAGACACAGATGGTGACGACATATGGGTGAGTACACTTATACAGGTAGTCTCGATAACAAAATACTTGTCACCGGAAAAGGAAAGAAAAGAAACTCACCGCCCATAAGCTCACCGGGAAAGAACACATGAATACTTTCAAGGACCCCAACAAAAGCTCATCGGACGAGTGACTCTACCGAGAAGGCTAACCTACTCGCAGTCAGGGTTCTCTTAGTCATTCGTCAGCGAATTTGAAGGCCCATTACTTCACGTGGTTGAGATCTGTTGAAGGAGCAAATGTTAAAGATACCATAAAATGATATTCAAACCTTTTCTCTTCAAATAGTGCCCCCATTATTCCTGAATTTTACTGAACCAAACACGGGAATTGGTTTTCATTTAAAACATACAACTTTTAGAGAGGGATATACAAATACTAAATTTTACTTTCCTCCTCAACTGAACAGAAAAATATAAAATCGGGCTTTTCGTGACTAGTAATGTGAATTCCTAAAAACTCCTTATCAATAAAAAAAAATTATAGGGGAGTAAGAACAGAAATAAGCTAAAATTTTTACGACAAAAATAATCCTTGAGGAAGGGGAACAAGAGGGACGAAGGACGAACACAAATATCCAAACACAGCTAGGTGGCTGGCGAGCGACCGAAAAAAATCCACCTGGTCCGGGTACCGAATTCAAGACCTCTTCATTTCCGGTGGAGCGCTCCATCAACTGAGCTGACCAGGGGTTGGCTCAGTTGGTAGAGCTCTACTAACGTCTAACCAGGGGTTAGACGTCAGTAGAGCAAACATATTTTATCAGCTGCCATTAGTCTAGCACCAAGAAGGGTGAAAGGCTTGCATTTTAAGGTTATGATTATAATGCAAATAATTGCAAAGGTGCAAGCGAGCCGGAGAAGAAAAACGAAAATAATCCCTGGAGAAGGGAAACTTGACGGACAAAGGAAAAACACAAATCTCCAAGCACAGCCAGGTGACTGGTGCGCGATCCCTGGTTAGCTCAGTTGGTAGAGCGCTCCACTGGAAATGGAGAGGTCCCAGGTTCGGCACGCGAAGCAGGCGCATTTTTTCTGTCGCGCACCTGTCACCTAGCTGTGTTTGGAGATTTGTGTTTGTCGCTTGTCCCTGTTGTTCGCCTTATCCAGGGAATATTTTCGTCATTATTGTCCCGCTCGCTTGTATCTTTGCATTTAATTGCGTTATAATCAAACTTCCAGGTGCTCTTTTTTGGGGGGATGCTGTTTTGTCTCGTTGTGATTTTGTTTTATGAGAACAAAAACGTAACTCAGTGAAATAGAGGCCAGTGATCGCGCAATTACCCTTTTGAAATGGCTTTTACATGTTTTGGCACTCTGCTTCCGTAACTTCTGGGGCGGCTTGCTGGAAATAGCGTCTTAGCTGATACTGAACGAAAGAAAGCACTGCCAAAGCCTGCGCGCGAGCTGAGCGGGACTCAAACCGCACCTCAAGACGCTCGGGCGCCAGCCTTTACAGTGCTTATTTTCTCCTACTCTAAGCGGAGACGCTGTTCTGGCGAGCTGACCCTATAGATGTTCAAAAAAGGGCAACATTACTAGAACACTCAGTTCGGAAACTCAACGTTGAAACCTGGGCCGCTAGCGTCCACCGAGACCGAGCTAAATACGATTACAGCTCCACCCTTTACTGTCGAGTTGAAACATGAAAGTTGCGTTAAATGGCTACTGCTAGAATCACTGAATGTTCCGAGAGTAACGAAACTCCCAGGCTCGAGGTGCCAAGATGGCGGCTCAATCTTGTTTCGTTACTGTGGTCACCTTGAGCTTTCAGAAAGCATGTTTTTGCGTGAAAGCAAACGGAAGAAACTCTTTTTGTATGAATCTTTTTTGAAGATCTGTGCAAAATAACAGGCGCGTGATGTTTTCTAAAATCTTTAGTTTACAAGGTTTTGCGGCACAATTAATATTGTTTTTATTCAACCATGTCTCACCGGTGATTTCAAATAGCGCGTCCCGACCTAGGAGTGTCCTAATTTTGGAAGTAATTCGCGGCGCATCCGCTTGGGAGGCGGGGGTTGGCAGCCCTGAAACCCCTTTCACCGTATACGTTTCGGCATCAGAAAGGCCGATTAAAGCCAAAATAGAAAGGTTACAGCGGACCCTATTGAATGCGACACTCCCGAACCAATACAAGCAGCCCTGCAGTTCCCGAGTGGCCGCTGCGTGAAAAATGAAGGCGTTGCGATCGCCATTAGCGAGGTTTTCGAGTACTGGTCAGTGCCACTATTTCAGAGCAAGCTTTATGGCAGTTTCCCAACTGAGTGGTTCTAGTAACGTTGGAAAAGGGTTTTACCCACTCATTTGGGAAACTGCCATAGAGTCTTCTTTGAATAGTGGCTTCGCCGTACACGTGAACCAAACTAATTCCGATCGCAACTCCGCCATTTCTCCCGCAGCTGCCACTCCGGGAACTGCACGTCTGCACGTGTCGGTTTAAGTCGAGTTACGCAATGGCCGGTGGCGCCATCTCGGAGTTCCCTTTCGCTGTAGCAATATAAATGAACTTTTATGTTTTGACTATTATCTAAAGGGTTGCGCTGTTATCCTATTTAGTTTCGGTCTCGGTTGACGCGAGCGGTGCGGGTTTCAAGGGTGAGTTTCACAACTGATTGTTTTAGTAACGTTGATTTCATTGCAGTCTAACCGTGTGAAAATACTTCAGTTCTAATCGTCGAAGGCAGGCAAAATGGTGGTTTGTAAATACTGTAAGGCACCGCGAGAGTTTCCGAATGCCAGGTGCCTTGCGATAAATCTCCTGGGCTACAAAAAGTGTCTGTAAAATGTTAAGGAGCTCTGTTTTAAGGAACACGGAATAAAGCCGTATGGAAGTCAATCAGAACCCAAATCAAGTGAGTCAGAAGCTGGCCCAAGTGTAAAGGACTCCTCGTCCCTTGAAAAAAAATGCACGAGTGTTTCTTTTGTTGTTAATATGATCACGCCTGACTCGAAAGCCGAAATAATGTTTCTTTATCTAGAGCGTTGTACTAATGGAACTCTCTTTTTGTCTAGTTGAAAGTGATTTTGTAAGTACTGTAAGGTACCGCACAAGTTTCCAAATGCCAGGTGCCTTGCGACGAATCTCCTGGGCTACAAAAAGTGTCCTCAAGATGTTAAGGGAGTCTGTGTTAAGGAATTCTATGTTAAGAAACACGGAATAAAGTCGTCTGGAAGTCAGTCGGAACCCGAATCAAGTGAGCCAGAAACTGGCCCATTCGTAGGGGACTGTTCGTCGTCTAATAACTGCACGAGTGTTTATTCGGCTCTTGATATAATCACGCCTGTATTGCAAGCCGAAATAATGTTTCTTTTTATAGAGTGATGTATTAATCGAACTCCCCTTTTTCTGGCTGAATAAGAGCATTGATTCGCAGTTTTCAAGATGCTTCAACCGTGATATACTCGCCCAGCCGATACGTTCTGAATGGGCCTCTGTCTGATATTAAGTATGAGGGCGTTAAAGATCACGTGGGGAAACTTTCAACAGCGCTACGATGCCTTATACTGCTTACTGGTCGGTGCATCAACATTCGAGGTGACGCACTGACAAATGTCGTCTTGGCTACGTCGCAGCCAGTCTTGTGCAGATCAGTCGAAAGAGGCACAACCCGGCATTCTGTGTCGTATATAAGCGGCGAGATCTGTAAAGTCATTGAGTCGCTTGGAAGTGAAAAATGGTTGTTTTGACAGGCAAGCAGCATATCAGGTGGTTACTGGCAAGTGTCCACATGCTACAATAATTGGATGCGCCGCTCACATGCTAAATCTGCTCCTGATTGACCTCATGAA
Source organism: Ixodes ricinus (assembly GCA_037355805.1). Classification (NCBI taxonomy): domain Eukaryota; kingdom Metazoa; phylum Arthropoda; class Arachnida; order Ixodida; family Ixodidae; genus Ixodes; species Ixodes ricinus. Next base: position 2,988 of record JAZHYW010033051.1, on the reverse strand, counting down.
ACTAAAGACTCTGGAGAAGGTTCCTCAAACGTCCAAAAAGGAATCAATTATGTTAAGCCAGCTCACATAGTTTCTACTACTTTTCTACAGGAGCAGGAGTGAAATTATGGGAAAGAAAACTCCGCGGATCTCAAGTTGTTTAGCAAACCAAGATGAGGAAGTGTTACCCGCTCACTTCAAAGTTTGCTCAGAAACAAAGATGTAGTGCAAGAGCCCATGATCCTGGAGGATCTAAAAGTAAACGTATAAGCACGGCATGCCATCTTGGAGCAAAGTAGACACTAGAAAGACCTGCGTGTCTGCTTGAATCTTATGACGCGCACTTCTCGGCTTTGTTGTCGGACGTTTCTGAAGTTCTTTACTCCAAGAAACGAGAAGATCACAAAGCTGGCGACACCCACTTTGCCACGCGAAGAACAAGCTCGCGCAAAAAAGATTATTTACAGAAGCGACGAGTTTTGTTTGCGTTTAATGCACGTTATTGAAAACTTGGAAAGCTTGAGATAATAATAATAAAAAAATATGTGGATGATGCGCAGATTAAAGACAGTTTTGATTGGATTGCCGAGCAAGCGGGGAACCTCTGGCTTGACGTAAGGTAATGTGCTTTTTATGTCGCAGAACATTGGACATCCACAGGAATTCGGCCCAAGAAAGAATTTGGGAGTCTGCTAAACATCTGGAACCCTCCAACTGGTGGCAAGGACTCCGTACTAATCAGTAATTGGCTTGTTGGCTGTTGCAGATTCCCCCGTCGTATGCCCCGTATGAACATAACCGGTCTCAATTCAAAATGCACATCTTAAACTGCGCAACGGGCTCGCGGGTCACCAAAAATGTGTGTACGTGCAATGGAACCTCAACGAAAAGAAACCTTTGAGCGAGGTAAATATTGTTTCACTGTTTAGCTCCAGCGAAACCACTCAAAATAACTCAGTGCTTCGGAGCCTGTGTAAATCATGCTATTTTAGCTATACCAAGAGACGATATACTTTTGTTTGTCAGGGTGTTGATATTTCTATTTTATGATTAAATTTCGCATGTGCTACTCACTTTGAAATCCCCGCTTACTTTGAAGATGGTGCTAAACAAACAATCACTTTAGTTCAATGATACTACATTCAGTTTTTCCCAGAATTTCCACATTTTATAAAAACCAAAGTTTTCTTCTTAAGCCGTTCATTCTTTCTAGAAGTATCACGTCTCTAGTCGTGACATAGCATTTCATGGGAAACGGAATTTTCCCTACTCTGTGACGTTTAGCAGGATTAGCCGCGCGTGTTCTTTACGCCTGTTGCAATCGCTGCCATCGCTGTGGAAAAAGGAAAAACGCGAGAGCAGAGCACGAGACAGGCTTCTGACTCGCGGCGTTAGCGGAGGCTTAGAGGCACGTTCCTAGTCAGACGAGCTTTTGAACAACTTAAACTCGTCGCGGAAAAAACAAACACGTTGAAATTTTTGTCTGCTTTCTTTTTCCAGCTTTCTTTCGCTCTCTTTGTATTTCTTTTTCTCTGGACTATGGTGTTCATCAGATCGTCCGGCAGCGCTTACGATTTGCAGCGTTCCGCCTACATTTTTACACCTTCACCATACATTTTCGAGTCTTACGCTTTGTAGCTCTCTACGCGCGAAATGGCGAATGGCTCCCAACATTGTTAGAATTCTGAAATTTTTGTCACGGTACTTATTAACAACGAACGCGAATCGGAAAATTTACGGCGATGAATTGATTGTTTTCAATCGCTGTCCGTGTGAGGAATTGATTATAATAAACACTGGTCAGCTCGATTCAGTTGGAATGGCTGAGCGTTGCAATACGCAACACTGCGAAATTACTTAATGCTTCCCAATTGGGAAATATCAGCTGGGTTGACAGCGTTATCCAAATGAGGCATATTCCTTTCTTTTAAGTGCCCCTTTTCAATTATTCCACGACGTTTGTAAAACATCCAGTATATAGTGAGTGTGGAGTGTGGAGACGGGGAGGATATGACTTTGTACGTCTATTTTTGGGTGCTTAACAATGCAGTTACCGAAGGCGACATTGGTTTAACAAAGACATTGGGGTCTAAAGAGAGTGATGGAGAAATAAACTTTGGGAAAGTGGACGTAACCGAACAGAGGTTACATGACTGGTGGTAACATTTGAGGTAAAATTCAATATAGTTTTATTTTCTTCTTGGCCATCAACCAGGTAAGCGCACCGTTTGCCAAATGGCGGTTCCGTCACAAGGAACGCAATGTTAAGCGCTATTACTATTATAGGGTGTGACCTTATCGCTTTTATCTTAGGTCAGCGCCCCTGAGATGACTATTACGGCAGAGCGTCGTTGACTGTCATGCTATGGCTGCGTTCGCAGGCTCAAAGTTCAGGGGACGCCCAATTGTAGTCGAAGGTAGCAAAGTCAGCGCAGTTGCAACGCCTCATTTGTACTGTCTCAGGGGTGTGCCGCACTTATAAAGAAATACATTTAAAGGAGGTAACTTGGTTCTCACTCTGAGTACGCGACGTGAACAACGTGCTCAAACATGGCGCCCAGTGAACACCGCCTTGCTCTTCAAGCAATTTTCGGTGGCTGTCAGTTTATGCCTTGCTGCATGTGGCACATGGTTCGATCGCTTGCTACAGTCATCAGCTACAGCAGCTGGGTTGTATTTAATGGAAACTGAATTGCTACCTTGCGTAAAGCCGGAGTTTGACTATAGTAAGTGACACGTTAAGGATGCGGCAGAATCTCCGCCTTCAGCGTTAGCTTCCCCCTTTGAGGACACTTGGTAGCACGCCCAGATAAAACCCAGCACAAGGCAAGGAGCGCATGCAGGAGGCGGAGCTTCTGCGACGATTTTTGCCCGTCACTTACTATAGAGCAGTGTTTTACACGTTCCTCTAAAAGAATAACGAAAGCTCGTTCCTCGTTCCTCCTGATTTTTGGAACGCGTTCCCGTTACAAGTTCCATCGGTGAGAAAGAAACTCGTTCCCGTTACAG
>JAZHYW010033049.1:0-22418 GCA_037355805.1 Ixodes ricinus | reverse complement strand
ACTTTGGTTCACGTATTGCTGCATTCGACCACTGGAGCCACGGAGCGTGGAGACCAAAGACTGTAGAGTAGAGCTTGGAGCCTGTATCCCGGAGACTGATGAATGGGAACTGGAGACTGAAGTCCGAAGAAGTGGAGACTAGAGCCTGCATGCGTGAACCCTTGGAGACAAGAAAGAGGCGATAAGTTTCAAACAATGCTAATTTTTTAGATGAACCTTTCTTGTAATATATTTGGGGAGAATAATCTTGATATCGAACATACTCTTTTAACGTTGTTTTTCAATGATCCCAACCTACAGTACACGTGATTCCTTGATATCGCACTATGGCCAACTCAATCCATGAACAGATTCCCTGCACAAAGGATGCTACAATTTTAACGCAATGGCGTTGTTATTCTGCATATCATGTGGCTGTGTATGTTTTGTGTACTTAATTTAGAGGTACCATGTTCTTACGTAGCACATTTTGTGTGGGTTTTGATTATGGTATCCAGTGTGACTAGATGCCTTCTGATTTTTGGGGTTGGGTTTCTGCGCTGGTTCGTCCAAAAAGCTGAAGTTAGCTCCAAGGAACATACAAATTTTCGAGATCATGTAGGTCTTGGTACTTCGTTCCGAAAAATATTTGATATCAGTTTTTTTAAGTTTTTATTAAGCTCTAGAGGGTCGTGTAATACGAGAAGACCAACTCTTCGGGTCTCAAATATTTCATTTATTAATAATAACCTGTGAGATGTGTGTTCCATTCAAAAAACAAAAATATTTGAACCACCAGGATTTTTATAAAAGTTACAACCTGTGGGATGTGCGTTTATAGAAAACAAGATATATGAATCACTCGCGTTTTTAGGGAGAAAAAAAAAGAGACAAGGTTTCCCGATTATAATTTTTTCTCAGTAGCAGGCTTTTTTGTTTTATCAATCCATGAACTTGATCAGATGCCGACCGCAGGAGCAGATTAAGATAAGCCAGCTTTTGTGTACCGAATTTTTTTATCGAGGGTTTATTTCTCGTGTTCACAAAATAAACAATACTTAGAGTCTTTATGTATTTCAATTTTTTATTTAGAAGAAGTGGGATTTGTGTTTATAGAAAAAACATATTTGGACCATCCGTGTTTTACGAAACAAAAACTAGGTTTCACGATTATAATGTTTTTTGAATGAAAGCTCTCTCTGTTTTATCAGTCTCTGAACTCTAAGAGATGCCCTCCATGGGCAGATTAATATAAGCTGGTTTTGTTTACGGAATTTTTGTTAGCGGTGTTTATTTCTCGTGTTTAAGAAAAAGAATGCTGTGACTATTATATATTTTATTTATTAGTTAGAACTAGTGGAATGCGTGTCCAAAGAAACGCCCATATTTGGACCAGTGGTGTTTTTACGAAAAAAGAGTAGGTTTCCCGATTAGAATATATTTCTGAATAACTGGGTATTTTTGCTCATGTTTCGTATCTCGAATAAATGGTTGATCCGGTGACCTCACTTTTTCCGTGTATAGTGTCCAGCATTTGTTTTCTTGATAATATTTATTTGATCTGCCTTACTTAAATTTACATAAAATGCCTAAGCTTTGTTTGGTGCCACAACCGGAGATTCGTGTCCCGAATGCTGTTACGTGATTCAGTGCCTTTGTTCCCGTTTTTGTAAAAAGAAAAGGAAAAAGCACAAGGCTCTCATTTGTTTAATCAATTCACGAACTTGACCAGATGCTACCAGCCTACCACAAGGTCCAAATAAGATAAGCCGGTTTTGTTTCTCGAAATTTTTTTATCGATGTCTCTTTCTCGTGTTTACTAAAAAGAAAAAAAAAGAATGCTTAGACTGAGTCCATAGAAAAAAGCATATTTGGCCTCTCGTGTTTTTACAAAGAAAAAAAAAAACTTGGTTCCTCGATTAGAATGTTTTCTCAATGGCAGGCTCTCATTTGTTTTGTCAATTACACGAACTTGACCTGATGCCCCCTATGGGCAGACAAATATAAACCGGTTTTTCTTTCTCGGAAATTTTTTACCGATGTGTATTGCTCGTGATCCAAAAAAAGGCGCTTAGAGTCTTATATAGTTCTATTTATTATTTCGAACATGTGGGAGTGAGTCCATAGACCAAAACATATTTGGACCACTTCTTTTTTTACCAGGAAAAAAACCTAGGTTTTGCGATTAGAACATTCTGTTCTTAATGGCAGGCTCTTATTTGTTTTATCAATTCATGAACTTGATGCCCCCGCCAGGTCAGATTATGATATGCCGGTTTTCATTTTCAAATTTTTTTATCGATAATATTGCTCGAGCTTCAAAAAATGCTTTTACTCTTATTCAGTTAATTTATTATTTAGAACAAATTGAATGTGTGTTCATAAAAAAAATATTTGGACCACTCGTGTTTTTACGAAGAAAAACAACTAGGTTTCCCGATTGTCATGTTTTCTCAATGGCAGGCTGTTATCTGTTTTATCAATTCATGAATTTGACCAGAAGCCCAACGCAGGGTCAGGCTAAGATAAAGCCGGTTTTGTTTCTCGTTTTTCTTTTATTGATGTTTTTTCTCGTGTCAAAAACAAAAACAATGCTCAGAGTCGTATATATTTTATGTATTATTTAGAATATGTTAGATGTGCGTCCCTAGAAAAAAATCTTAGTTCGACCACTTGTGTTTTTACGAAGAAAAAAACAAGGTTTCGCGATTAGAATACATTTCTCAATGGGAGGTTCTTATTTGTTGTATCAATCCATGAACTGGAAAAGATGCCACCCGCAGGGTAAAAATAATACGAGCCGGTTTCGTTTCCGTTTTTTTTTATCGCGGTTTATGGCTTTTGTTTCACAAAAAAAAAACAATGCTTGGAGTCATATATTTTATTTATTATTTAGAACAAGTGGGATGTGTGTCAATTGAAAAAAAAGCATATTTCGACCACTCGTGTTTTTACGCAGAAAACAACTAGGTTTCGTGATTACAACCTTGTTCTTAATGGCAGGCTCTTATTTGTTTTATCTATCCATGAACATGACCAGATTCTCCCCGTAGGGGCAGATTAGGATTAGTCGGTTCTGTTTTTCCATAGTTTTATCGATGTTTATTGTCGTGTTTACAAAACAAAGTGCTGCGAGTCATATATGTCATATATTATTTAGAACTTGTGGAATGTGTGTCCATAGTAAAAAAACATATTTGACCCACTTGTGTTTTTAAGAAAAAACGTTTTTTTCTCGATTAGGATGTTTTTTTAATAGCTGGGAATATTTGCTCACACTTAGTGTCTTCAATAATTTGTTCAACCGGTAACCTCACTTTATCTGTGTATCGTGTCCAGAATTGTTTTAGTGACAAAAATCATTTGATCCGCGTGACTCGAAATATACATAAAATACCTAAGGTTTGTTTGGTCACACCCGAGATTTGTGCTCCGAAGTTTGTTATGCGATTCAGTCCCTTTAATTTGCTTGTTAAAAAATAAAAAAATAAACAATGCTACTTTTTATTATTGGGATTTTAGTATTTGGCATTTTTTTATATAACGTAATGTTTTTCTAGATTGTAGGTTTTTTAAATGAGTCCGTGTGGTACCTGTTATAAATCAGCAGCGCGCTACGTAAAAGACGACTTCCCGCGAGGTTAACGGGTGTGTAGGATTTTGTTTTTTATCAATCGATGTACTTGATGAGATTACGACCGCAGGGGCAGAAATGCCTGTGAAAACCAGTAATGCTGCGACACCTATTTTTTTTTCATTTATCATTTAGAGCTTATAAGTTGTGTGTCCGTAGAAAAAAAAACATAATAGGACCGCCGGTGTTGCTCGTTTTTACGATGAAATGGGCGTATGTCTTTAGAATGTTTAACTCAATAAGTTGGGCCTATTGTCTTACGTGTGAACAGCAAACAGAGTTTCCTTTCCTGAAATTGTTGTATGGGATTTGCCCTGTATTCCAGGCTTTCTTTACATCAGCTAGGTTTCTGTTTATAATTTTTTATGAGAATTGAATTGTGGCTGGTATTCACTAGAAAGGGAAGGTTTTCGTGCCATTTTTTTATTTATTGCCGTGATGGCTTTTGCATCAATAATAGAGCTCAAGATTCCCGATCTGAATGTTTGACCTTGGTAGTGAACAAACATAAGCTTTGTGTGGTGAATAAAAAAAAAGGAATACCTAGGCTTTTCTTTCATTTATAATGTTTTTGAAACTACCTCCGAGCATGAGACCACGATTCATTACTCTGAGAACTTATACCCCCTCAATATTGTTTTGCATATACAGCACTCACAGCAAGCCACAATCATCAGCCGCGGATGTCCGAATTTTGCATTGGAGCACTGGAGCCACGGAACCTGGAGCCCAGAGACTGGAGAGTTGAGATTGAAGCCTGGAGCCTGGAGACTGATGAATAGGAACTGGAGACAGATGCCGGGAGATCGGAGAATAGAACCTGCATGACTGAACCCTTGGAGACAAGAAAGAGGCGATAAGTTTCGAATAATGCCAATTTTTCGGAATAACCTATTTTGTAATATATTTCAGGAAAATAATTTTGATATCTAACTGATTCTTTTAATGTTATGTTTCAATTATCCATACCTACAGTAACCGGGATTTTTTTGAGATGTAGACTAGGGCCATCTTAATTTTTGGACAGGTGCCCTGCGTAAAGGATGCTATCATTTTCACGTAATGAAGTTCGGATTTTGCGTATTATGCGGTTGTGCATGTCTTCTGTTGTTAATTTAGGGGTATCATTTTATTACAGAGCACATTTTGTATGGGTTTTGTTAATAGTATCCAGTGTGATAAGTTAGAACATGTGCGATTTGAGTCCACAAAAAACAAACATATTTGGACTACTCGTGTTTTTACAAAGAAAAAACTAGTGTTCATAATTATAAACTTCTTCTTGCTCTTATATGTTTAATCAATCGATGAACTTGAACAGATGTACCCCGCAGGGGCAGATTAAGTTAAGCCGGTTTTGTTTCTCGAATATTTTTTATCGGTGTTTATTTCTCGTGTCCTTAAAAAAATATACTTGAACCACTCGTGTTTTTACGACGAAAAAAAAACGAGGTTTCGCGATGAAAATGTTTTTCTCAATCGCACGCTTTTTTGTTTTTTCAATCCATGAATCTGACCAGATGCCACCCACAGGAGCAGATTAATATAAGCCGGCTATTGTGTCTAAATTTTTTATCGATGTTTATTGCTGTGTTTACAAAATCGAAACAATGCTTAGAGCCATATATATTTATTTATAAAATGCTTAGAGTCTTTTATAGTTAATTTATTATTTAGTAACATGTGGGATGTAGGTGAGTCCATAGAGAAAAAACATATTTGGACCACTTGTGTTTTACAAACGAAAAAAACTAGGGTTCGAAATTAGAATGTTTTTTTTCGTAATGGCAGGTTCTTATTTGTTTTATAAATCCATGAAATTGACCAGATGCCCCCCGCAGTGGCAGATTAAGATAAGCCGGTTTTGTTTGTCGAAATCTTTTTTATCGAAGTTTATAGCTTGTGTTTACAAAAACAAACAATGGTTAGAGTCTTGTATATTTCGTTTATTAAAAAAATGCTTAGAGGCTTATATATTTCATTTATTATTTAGAACATGTGGCATGTGAGTTCACATTGAAAAAAGCATATTTGGACCAACTTGTGTTTTTCGGAAGAAGAAATAACTAGGTTTCTGCAATTAGAATGTTTTTTGTTCAGTGGCAGGCTCTTATTTGTTTTATCAATACATGAACATGACCAGATGCCCCCCATAGGGTCAGATTAAGATAATCGGTTTGGTTTTTCGAAATTGTTTATCGAATGTTTATTGCTCGTGTTTACAAAAAGAATGCATTCAGTATTCTATATTTCATTTATTAGTTAGAACTTGTGGACTGTCTTTCCATAGAAAAACACATATTTGGACCAACTTGTGTTTTTCGAAGAAAAAATAGGTTTTTCGATTAGAATATTTTGCTGAATAACTGGGTATTTTGGCTCATGTTTAGTGTCTCGAACAATTTGTTGACCCGGTGACCTCACTTGATCTGTGTATGGTGTCCAGAAATATTTTTATTGATAATAATTATTTGACCAGCCTGACTCGAAATATCACATAAAATGCCTAAGCTTTGTTTGGTAACACAACCCGAGATTCGTGTTCCGAATGTTGTTATGTGATTAAGTGGCTTTTATTCGCCTTTTTGTAAACTAAAAAATAAACAATGCTTCTTCTCCTCTATTGGCATTTTAGTATTTGGAACCCTTTTTTTGATAAAACGACCTAATGCTTTTCTAGATTGTTGGTTTTATAAATGAGTCTGTGTGGCACCTTATAAATCAGCAGCACGCTACGCAATAGACGACTTCCCGTGGTTGACGTGAGTGCAGGACCTTCTTTTTAAAATTAACTTAAGTACTTGATGAGATTCCGACCGCCGGGGTAGAAATGCCTGTGAAAACGAGTTATTCTTCGACTCTTAATTTTTTTCATTTAATATTTAGAAGCTTATAAGTTGTGTGTTCATAAAAAAAAAAAAACATAGTATGACCGCCGTTGGGGCTCGCTTTTACAAAAAAAAAAGCTATTCTCTAGAATGTTTAACTCAATAAGTTGGGCCTATTATCTTACGTGTCAACAGCAAACAGAGTTTCCTGTCCTGAAATTGTCGTTATATACTTTGCCTTCTATTACTGGCTTTCTTTTTTATTCAGCTAGAGTTTCTGTCGTATACTATATTATTAGAATTGAATTGTGGCTGGTATTCATGTAGAAAGAGTAGGTTTTCGGGTCGATTTTATTATTTATTGCCGTTACGGCTCTTGCATCACTCAAAGAGCCTAAGATTCGCGATCTGAATCTTTGACCTCTGTAATGAACAAACATAAGCTTTCATTGAGGAATAAAAGAAAAAAGGAATATCTAGGCTATTTTTTCTTTTATAATTTTTTGTAAATACCTCCGAGCATCATAAACCACGATCCATGACTGTGGGAACTTATATCCACTCAATATTGCTGTTGCGTATACAGCACTTACAGCAAGCCACAATCATCACCCGTGGATGTCCGAATTCTGCATTGGAGCACTGGAGCCACGGAGCCTGGAGCCCAGAGACTGGAGAGTTGAGTTGGAGCCTAGAGCCTGGAGACTGATGAATGGGAACTGGAGACAGATGCCGGGAGATCGGAGATAGGACCTGCATGCCCGAACCCTTTGAGACAAGCAAAGAGGCGATACGTTTCAAATAATGCAAATTTTTTTAGATTTACCTATTTCGTAATATATTTGAGGAGAATAATTTTGATATATAACTAATTCTTTTCATGTTATGTTTCAATTATCCATACCTACAGTGACCGGGATTCTTTGATATGTAGACTAGGGCCATCTTAATATTTGGACAGATGCCCTGCGCAAAGGATGCTATAATTTTCACGTAATGAGGTTCGGATTCTGCGTATTATGCGGTTGAGTATGTCTTCTGTTACTTAATTTAGAGGTATCATTTTATTACATAGCACATTTTGTATGGGTTTTGTTAATGGTATCCAGTGTGACGAGTTAGAACATGTACGATGTGAGTCCACAAAAAACATATTTGGACTACTCGTGTTTTTACAAAGAAAAATAACTAGTGTTTCCCAATTATAATGTTTTTTGTCAATTGCAGGCTCTTATTTGTTTGATCAATTCATGAACTTGACCAGATGCCTCCCGCAGGCTCAGAATAAGATAAGCCGGTTTTGTATCCGAAATTTGTTTTATCGATGTTTATGCTCGTGTTGACGAAAAACAAACACACAATGCTTAGAGTCATATATTTCATATATTATTTAGAACATTTGGGATGTGAGTCCATAGAAAAACGCATATCTGGACCTCTCGTGTTTTTATAAAGAAAAAAAAACTAGGCTTCGCGATTATAATCGTTTTCTTAATGGCAGGCTCTTATTTGTTTTATCAATCCATGAACTTGACCAGATGCCCCCCCCCCCACAGGAGCACATTAATATAAACCGGTTTTATTTCTCTAAATTTTTTATCTATGTTTATTGCTAGTGTTTACAAAAAAGAACTGCCTAGAGCCTTGTATATTTCATTTATAATTTAGAACATGTGGGATGTGAGTGCATAGAAAAAAACATATTTTGACCACTTGAGTTTTTACGAAGAAAAAAACTAGGTTTCCCAATTAGAATTTTGGCTCAATGGCAGGCTCTTATTTGTTTTATAAATTCATAAACTTGACCAGATGCCACCCGAAGGAGCAGAATAAAATTAGTCGGTTTCTTTCCTCCAAGTTTTTTTTTCGATGTTTATTGCTCCCGTTTACAAGAACAAAAGAATGCTTAAAATGTTGTATATTTCATTTATATAAAAACTATGCTAAGAGTCTTATATATTCCATTAATATTTAGAACTATGTGGCATGTGTGTTCATAGAAAAAAAATATATTTGGACCACTAGAGTTCTTGCTCAGAAAAAAGAACCAGGTTTCTCGAGTAGAATGTTTTTTGTCGATTGCAGGCTCTTATTTGTTTTATCAATCCATGAACTTGACCAAGTGCACCCCTCAGGGTCGGATTAAGATAACCCGGATTTGTTTCTCGAAATATGTTTATCAATGTTTATTGCTCGTGTTTACAAAAAAAGAATGCTTAGAGTCTTATATATTTCATTGATTATTAGAACATTGGGATGTGAGTCTAATAAAAAAACATATTTGGACCACTCGTTGTTTTCACAAAGAAAAAAAACTAGTTTTCCCGAATATAATCTTTTTCTTCATCGCAGGCTCTTATTGTTTTATCAATTCATAATCTCGACCAGGATGCCCCACCCTGCCTGTTGAGGACAGATTAAGATAAGCCGGTTTTGTTTCTCGAAAATTTTGTTTCTCGATGTTTATTGCTCGTGTTTACAAAGAAAATGCTAATAGATCTTACCTATCAGGATTTAGAACATTGTGGATGTGTGTTATAAAAAAACATATTTGGACACTGATATCTTTACAAAGCAAAACTAGTCTTATGCTTAGAGTCTTCTATATTTCATTTACTTATTTAAAACGTGTGGGATGTGAGTCCACAGAAAAAAAAACATATATGCGCCACTCGTGTTTTCATAAAGAAACAAAACCATGTTTCCCGATGAGAATGTTTTTGTCAATGGAAGGCTCCTATCTGTTTTATCAATTCATAACTTCCACCAGATGCCCTACGCAGGGTCAGGTTAAGATAAGCCGGTTTTGTTTCTCGAAGGGTTAGCGATTAGAATCCTTTTTCTTAATGGCAGGCTCTTATATTTGTTTTATCAATCCATGATCTTGACCAGATGCCACCTGCAGGAGAAGATTAAGATACAGCCGGTCTTTGTTTCTCGAAGTTGTTTTGATCGATGTTTATTGCTCGCGTTCACAAAGCCAAAACAATGCTTAGAGTCTTCTATATTTACAATCTTAGAGTCTTTATTTTATTAGACGTGTGGGATGTGAGTCCATTCAGAAACAAATAACATATATGCGACCACTCGTGTTTTCATAAAGAAACAAGAACTCATGTTTCCACATAGATGAGAATGTTTTTGTTTAATGGAAGGCTCCTATTTCTGTTTTATCAATATCATGAACTTCCGCCAGATGCCCCCACTGCAGGGTCAGATTAAGATAAGCGGGTTTCGTTTCTCGAAATTTTTTCGCAACGTTTCCGGCTTGAGCGGTTTTTGCCGTCGACGTCGGCGTTGCCCTCGCAGTAACCGCGCGTTGCATTAAGGGACATTTCCCATAATAACGTCATACAGTACGTCACTCTTGATGTCACCGCACGTTGCATTATGGTTCAATTTCCGCGCTAAATATAGCGGAAATATTTCCCCGCTAAATTTTTGCGCAAAAACGTTCCCTAATCAAATTTAGCTTAAAAACATTCCCCAATAAAGTTTGCGGGGAATTGTTTTTTGCTAAATTTGGCGGGAAATTTAGCTGAAAATTTGCCACTAATATGGAGGGAGTAGGAGAGGAGTAGGGGAAGGTATGGATGAGGAGGAGGGGCATACCCTCCTCTCTGTACATTCCCCTCCACCACCTCAAGGGCTGAGCTCGAATTAGGCGTTAATGGGAATTTGTAAACGTCTCATTTTTTTATCAATGTTAATTGCTCGTGTGTACAAAAGAAAAAAAAGCGACTCTTGGTCTTATATATTTTATTTATTATTTAGAACAACTGAGATGTGTGTCCATAGAAAAAAAATATTTTTACCACTCTTGTTTTTACAAAAAAGAATACTGAATTTCCCGATTATAATTTTTTTTTTGACAATGGCAGGCTCTCTTTTGTTTTATCTATTCTTAAACTTGATCAGATGTCCCCCGCAGGGTCAGAATAAGATAAGCCGGTTTGGTTACTCGAAAGTTTTTATCGATGTTTATGCTCGTGTTTACAAAAATAATGCTTTGAGTATTAAATGTTTTATTTATTAGTTAGAACTTGCTCGAATATGTGCCCATAGGTGCATCAGAAACCACGATTCATGACTCTGGGAACTTATGCCCACTCAATATTGTTTTTTGTATATTACAGCACTCACAGCAAGCCCAGACATCACCCGTGGATGTAAGTCTGCATTGGAGCATTGGAGCCTGTAGCCAAGCCTGGAGCCTGGAGCCTGGAGCCTGGGCCTTGGAGCCTGGAGCCTGGAGCCTGAAGCCTGGAGCCTGGAGCCTGGAGCCTGGACTGGGCCTGGAGCCTGGAGCCTGGAGATTGATGAATGGGGCCTGGAGACTGAAGTCCGAAGAGTGGAGACTAGACTCTGCATCCACTCTTCGAACCCTTGGAGAACGACAAAGCGGCGATAAGTTTAAAAAAGTGGCAAACTTTTTTAGATGAACCTATCTTGAAATATATTTGGGGAGGATAATCGTGATACCTAGCCGATTCTTTTAAATGTTTTTTTTCAATGATCCCCATCGACAGTAACCGAATTCCTTGATATCCATACTATGGCCATCTTTATCTTTGGTCAGATACCCTGCTCAAAGGGTGCTAGAATTTTAACGCAATGGGGTTCTAATTTTGCATATTATGTGGCTGTGTATTTCTTTTGTTCTTCATTTTGAGGTGTCATGATGTTACATAGCACATTTTGTGTGGGTTTTGATAATGGTATCCAGTTTGAAAAGATGCCTACTGAATTTTAGGTTTGGTGTGTGCACATGGTCCAAGAGCTAAAGTTAGCACCAATGAACATACATAATTTACGTTTCATATAGCTTAGTATGTCGTGGCACTTTGTTCTGAAATATAATTTGATATCCTGTTTTTGAAGTTTTTATTAAGCTCTATGAGTCGTGATTCCGAAAAGACCAATATGCTTCGAGTCTCAGATATTTCAGTTAATATTTCGAACCTGTGGGATGTGTTCCATAGGAAAAAACGTTTAGACCGTGGGTGTTTTCATGAAAATACTGCGACTAGGTTTCCAGATTAGAATGTTTCACTAAATAACTAGGTCTTTTAGCTCGTGTTTCGTGTCTCGAAAAGTAATTTGTTTCACCCAAAGAAACCGTGAATTACCACAGAAGTATACAAGATAATAAGAAAAGCTCTTCGATAAATTTGTAAAAACTAAAACATTGATGTCTAAGCCGAGCTTACAGAAAACCAGTGACCTAAATTAATCTTCGTTTTGTGTCTAGGATATTTTTGTTCACAATATTTAGTTGACTCGCGTGACTCGAAATAATAAAATAGCTAAGCTTTGTTTGATATCTCAACCTCGAGATTCGTGTTCCGAATGTTCTTAATGTCATTCAACTCTTGTGGTAGGCGTACTTGTAAAACAAAATTAGATTTTTCTCCCCTTTATGAATTATTTGATTGGGCCTTATTTTGTAAAAAAAGAGGTGATTTTTTATGTTACATTTGTTTTTAAATGAAGATGTTTAGAATCTTATAAATCAGCCGAATGCAAGCCCAACACATTGTCACGTTTAAAGAGCGTGCAGGCTCCTTTGTGTTATCGAATCCATGAACTTCACCAGATTCCCCCGCAGAACAGATTAAGATAATCAGTATTGTTTCTTCTAATTTCTTTTATCGATATTTATTGCGTGTTCGCAAAAAACGAAAAAATCAGTGCTTGGAGTCTCATATATTTCATATATTATTTGGAACCTGCCAGGATTGTTTGTCTATAGATAAAAATATTTGGACCCCTCGTGTTTTTACGAGGAAGAAAAACTAGGTTTCACGATTGAAATATTTTCTCAATGGCAGACTCTTTTTTGTTTTATCAATACATGAACATGGACCAGATGCCCCACAGGGTCAGATTAAGATGTGCCGGTCTGTTTTCTCGAAATTTTTATCGATGTTTACTACATCGCGTTTCCAAACACAAAACAATGTTTATTGTCTTGTATATTTCATTTATAAAAATAAATGCGTAATTCTGTGTATATTTCATTTTTTAAAAAATTATGCTTGCAGTCTGATATATCTTATTTATTATTTAGAACATCTGGGATGTGTGTCTACAAAAAAAATATTTGGAACTTGTTTTTACAGAAGAAGAAAAACTAGTTTCTCGATTTGAACAGGGTCAGATTAAGATAAGCCGCTTTTTGTTTCTCGAATTTTTTATGCGATGTTTATGCTGTTCTTAGCGAAAACGAATACTTTGAGTATTATATATTTTATTTATTAGTTGGAACTTGTGGAATGTGGTGTCCGTAGAAAACACATATTTGGCCCACTCGTGCTTTGCGGAAAAAATAGGTTTGCCGATTAGAATATTTTGCTCTATAACTGGGTATTCTTGCTCATATTTCGTGTCTCGAATAACTTGTTGACCCGGTGGCCTCACGTTATCCGTGTATCGTGTCCAGATATTTTTTATTGATAATAATTATTTGATCCGGCTGACTTAAAAATACACTCCAGGTACCTAAGCTTACTTTTTGCCCAGATTCGTTTTCCAATGTTGTTATGACGATTAGCTTAATGGCATTCGCGTCTGTAAAAGAAAAGAAAAGCACAATATTGTTATTTTTTTTGCAGTTTAATGAACCATTTTTGAAGTACCTTATATTTTTCATTGTTGTTGGTTTCATAAATGGGTCTGTGTGACACCTTGTAAATCAGCAGCATGCCTAAAAGACGACTTCGCGGTTGACGAGCGTGCAGGCTTTTGAAAAACCGGCACTGGTCAGATTCGTCGGGATCGCAATGTCGGTGAAACTAGGTGCTTCGACTCTTAATGTTTTTCGTCATATATTTAAAGCATATTTTTGTTCGTTGATAAAAAGAATAGTAGGACCGCCAGTGGCTGTTTACACAAAAAAGTAGCCTTCCTTTCAGAATGAATAATTCATGGTCAGCAATTGCCTCTCATGTTTCAGCACAACAAGGTTTCAGTCCTGAATGTCTTTTACAATTGCCCTGTGCTAAGCTTTCTTTTCTGCAAGGTGCTGTCGTATACTATATTATTGAATTGAATGTGGCTGGTATTCTGTAGAAAGAGTTGGCTTTTGTGCCAATTCTTTTATCTATTGCGTTTGCTTTCTTGCATGCAATATTAGGGCCCAAGACGTTGTGATCCGAATGTTTGACCTTCGTAATAAACAAACCTGAGGTTTGTCTTGACGAATAAAAAAAAATTACACCATCTTCCCGAGGGGGAACCATGGGGTGATGCGAGGCATCGCGGATCGTAATTCATTTATTCCCTTCTTGACCTTTATGAGTTTCTTTTGGCCATCGGCCGGATTTGGGCTGCGGCGGACGCGGGAGCAGCCGAGAAATCGCAAGCAGACGACAGCCGCAGAGTTGCGGGGAAAGCCCACCCCACTGGAAAGCCCTGGCGGCGGCGCAGCGCATCCCGCGCGCCCACAAGACCAGCATCCTCCTTTCACTCCTCCGGGGAACGCGCGCAGCGCTGCCGCCGTAACACATTCACACTTGAAGGAGAGAGACTAGAGGGGAGGAGAGTTGCGCATGCGCGCGCTATGTGAGTAGAAGCGAACGCAGCCAGGCGTACCCAGCTGGTAGAGAGAGAAAGCGGAGAGAAAGCAACGCGCAGCTGCTGGAGAGGTATGAGTGAGAGCTGCGCATGCGTAGTGTGGTCAGTGACTACGACGCCGCTGGACCTCAGGACCGAGCAAGGAGATGCTCTGCATCTAAAAAAGAAACCAAGGAATATTCCAGGTTATTCTTTCTTTTATAATTTTTAAAAAAGTCCGGCGCGCTGGTGAAACCATGACTCATGGTTGTTGTTGTTTTGCATATACAGCACTCCGGGCAATGCCACAATCATCAACCGTGGATGTTGGAATTCTGCATTGGAGCACTGAAGCCACAGAGCGTGGAGCCCAGAGACTGGAGAGTAGAGCCTGGAGTCTGGAGTCTGGAGACTGATGAATGGAACTGGAGACTGAAATTCGGTGAGTGGAGACTAGAGCCTCGTGCTAATGAACCCTTGGATACAAGAAAGTAGCGATAGTTGCTAACTAATGCAATTTTCAGATGAACCAATCTTGTAATATATTTGGGTAGAACAATCTTGGTATCTAGCGAATTCTTTTAATGTTAATTTTCAATTAACACCTTTGACAGTAATAATCGGGATCCTTGATATCCATAATGTAGCAACTTAATCTTTGGACAGATGCCCTGTGCAAAGGATGCTACACTTTTAGTGGAATGGGGCCTAATTCCGCATATTATGTGGCTGTTTATGTCTGTGTGTTTAATTTATAGGTATTATGTGACTGCATGGCACATTTTGTGTGAGTTTTGATTATGGTATCTTAGTGTGACACGAAACCTACTGACTGTCTTTGGGGTTGGGTTTATGCGCTGCTTCGTCCGAAAAGCCGAAGTTAGCACCAATGAACATACAGTAGCGCCAATGAACAACTAAATTATTGAAATACAAGCCGAGCGTAGAAAACCCGGTGACCTGAATTGATCTTCATGTTGTGTCTATGATTTTTTTTTTTATTTACAATATTTATTTAACCCGGGTGACTCGAGTATAGCAATAAAATAGCTGAGAATTGTTTGGTACAGGAACCTAATGAAAGATTTCTGGGAGAAAGAAGGGGGCGGGGGGAGCCCGGACCCATGGAGGCCCGGCTCCCCCCCTCCTCAGAAATCGTCCAGTTTGCTGGGTCCCTTTTTCCCTTCCCTTCCCAATCATACAGCATTTTGACATGGGCAGAATATTTTCCCGCCAAATTTAGCGAAGAATTTTTTTTATTTTTTCGTTAGATTTGGCGGGAATTTCTTCCGCTAAATTTAGCGGGGAAATCTTTCCGCTAAATCTAGCGGGGAAATTTTTCGGCTTAACTTAGCAAGGAAATTTTCCACTATATTTAGTGCGGAAATTTACCCATAATGCAAACGCGCGGTGACGTCGACAGTGATCCTCGTGACCTCACACTTGGACGTCACGTGTGACTTCGTTATGGGGAAACGTCCCATAATGAACGCGCCGTTGCGTCGACGCCGACGCCGACACTGCTGAAACCGGAAGCGGCGCCTAAGAGCTGCGCTCTAAAAAAGTAGATTTCCCGATTCAAATGTTTTTCTCAATAGCAGGCTCATTTGTTTTATGAATGCATTAACTTGACCAGATACCTCGGCATGGGGTCAGATGAAGATGGTTTTGTTTCTCGAAATTTTTTATCAATGTTGATATATCGTGTTTGCAAAATAAAAAAAAAACGCTTGCAGTTTTACGTATTTTATTTTTATATATATAAAAAAACAATGCTTAGAGTCATATTTTTTATTTGTCATTTAGAACATGTGGGATGCGAGTCCATCGAAAAAAACATACTTTGACCTCTCGTGTTTTACTAAGAAAAAATTTATATATTTCGCGATTATAAGCTTTCTTGTTGCTCTTTTTTTATTTTCTCAATCCATGAAATTAACCAGATACCCCTCACGTGTATTACTATTATTGTTGTGATTTAGAACGTAGGACGTGAGTCCATAGAAAAAACATATTTGGACCACTCGTGTTTTTACAAAAAAACTAGGTTTTCCGATTAGAATGTTTTTCTCAATGGCAAGATATTATTTGTTTTATCAATTCATGAACTTGACCAGACGCCCCCGTAGGGTCACATAGATAAGCCGGGCTTTTTATTCCAAATTTTATTATGTTATTGCTCGTGTTTACAGAAAAAAAAACAACGCTCATTATCTTATATACTTTTATTTATTATTTAGATCATGTGGGATATGAGTCCATAGAAAAAAACATATTTGGACTACTTGTGTTTTCACGGAGAAAAAAAAAACTAGATTTCGCGATTACAATCTTTTTCTAGATGGCAGGCTCTTATTTTTTTATCAATCCACGAACTTGACCAGATGCCCCCTATGGGCAGATTAATACAAAGCGGGTTTGTTTCTCAATAATTTTTTATCAATGTTTATTGCTCGTGTTTACAAAAAAGAAGAAAAAACAAAGCTTAGAGTCTTATATATTTCTTTCTTATGTAGGACATGTGGAATGTTAGACAATAGAAGAAAACATTTAAACCACTCCTGTTTTACCAAGAACAAATTAGGTTTTTCGATACGAATCGTTTTCTTAATGGCAGGGTCTTATTTGTTTTTTGAATCCACAAACCTAACGACATAACCCCCCCCCCAACCCGGCGCATTATTAATAAAAGCCGGTTTTGTTTCTCGAAAAAGAATTACATATTTCATTTAATATTTGAATATGTGGTATGTGAGTTCATCTGAAAACCATATTTGTATCACTCCTGGTTTTACCAGGGAAAAATAGTTAGGTTTCGCGATTGGAATATTTTTTCTGAATGCGAGGCTCCTATTTGGAACACTCGAGTTATTACGAAGAAAAAAAAGTACGTGTCCCGATGTTATGTTTTTTTTTTTTTCAATGCGAGCTCTTTTTTGTTGTATCTATGCATGAACATGACCAGATTCTCCCCTCAGGGACAGATACGTCAGTTTGGTTCGATATTTTTATCAATATTATTTTGTCTTGTTTACAAAACAAATTGCTTTGTGCCTGAGAAAAACATATTTTAGCAACTCGTGTTTTTAAGGAAGTAAGTACTATAAGGTTTGGTGGGTACACAACCCGAGATTTGTATCCGAATTTCGTTATGCGATTCAATACCTTTGGTACGTGTTTTTCTAAAAAAAAAAGACAAAAGAAAAAAATCAAAGCTGCTTTTCATCATTAAGATTTTAGTATTGGGCATTTTTTAAAATAACGTAATATTTTCCTAGATTGTTTTTTTTTAATGTTTCCTTGTGGTATCAGTCATAAATCAGCAGTGCCCTACGCCAAGGACGACTTCATGGTTAGCGGGTGTGTAGGCTTTTTTTATGACTCGGTATATTTGATGAGATTCCGACTGCCGGGGCAGAAACGCCTATAAAAGCCAGGTATGCTTCGACATCTAATTTTTTTTCATTAATTATTTAGAGCTGATACGTTTAGTGTCCATAGAAAGAAAAAACACATAGTAGGACCAGTGAACAAAAGGACCGCCGGTGTTGCTCGGTTTTACGATAAAAAGGCAGCGTTTTTGTTTAGAATGTTTAATTTAGTAGTGTGGCCTGTTGTCTTAAGTGCCAACAGCAGAAGCACTGTTTCCTTTCCTGAAATTGTTGTACGTAACTTCCCCACTCATTGCTGGCTTTGTTTTCTTCAGCCAGGTTTCTGTAAGGTACGTACTATTATAAAATTAATTGGTGGCTGCTATTCAGTAGAGCTGGAAGGTTTTCGTGCCGAATTTTTTATTCATTGCCTTTGTGAAGCTCTTGCATCAACGATAGAGCCCACGATTCGCGATGCGAATGCTCGAACCCTGCGTATGCGAACAAACATAAACCGCTGGTTTGGCGAAGAGAAAAAGCGCAATACCTTCCCAATAACTACCTCCGGAGCACCAGACCACGATTCATGACTATGCGTATTTGTTTGCTGGTATCCATGTGTGACAAGTTGGGAACATGTGCGGATGCAAGTCCCTCAGAAAAACAAAAAAAGACATATTTGAGCGCCTGCGAGTTTTACAAAAAAAAAAAAACTAGTGTCTCATGATTAACAGCAGACATGTACGTAACGCGTTACAAGTAACGAGTTACTTGTACCTAGTTACTATTTTCGGTAACGAGTAACGTATTTAGTTACTTTTTCGAAAAAGGAACGAGTAACGGTATTTAGTTACTTTGAAGGCCAAGTAACGAGCAACGGTATCTCGTTGCGCTTTTGAGGAGTAACGTGTACATACACTTCGCTTAAACGGCCTTGTTTTTACTGTAGCCTGAGTGTGCGTCTAGTACGACAAAGGCAGATGAGCAACCCCAAAAACAAATAAACAGTATGACAGTACAGGTGGAATCTTTTGCCGTCCATTGTGCTTGCGACCGCAGGGCTGAACACGTCAGTCGAACAGTTCGACTGACGTTTCGCAACGATAAACTTTGCTGTACTGAAGCTCTACAGCTGGGAATGTCCTTCACCCAGCGAGCACAATCAGATTCGTTGGTAGAACTTTCTAGAACCGGGTACGGACCGAATGTAAACCCGGAGGTTGCAAATACGGGAAGGCACATAACCCATTACCCGCTGTCCTCAATGAAGGCGCAGTTCCCGAATTCACCTGCTCTTCCTGAAACACAACACTGCCGTTCCTTCGAGCGCGTCAGTAGAACGACGCTTCAGCATCGCTAGAGATGTTTTCAACGGGAAGCGGGGAAACATAACTGATAGAAAACTTCGACGAGCAGGCAGCTGCTGCTTAAATGCAACGAACTCACTAAAGAGGAAAACAATAAACCATGAAACAAAAGCAGTTGTGCATTCGGTCCTGAAAGTAACGTGAAAAAGTAACTGGTTACTTTTCAGGTAACTCACGCGTTCCTTTTCAGAATCGGTAACGAGTAACGTATTTAGTTACTTTTTGAGCGAGTAACGAGTAACGGTATTTAGTTACTTTTTTTGGGTTACGTGTACATGTCTGATTAACAGCTTCTTTTCTTACTGTTATATGATTAATCAATCCATGAACTTGAACAGATGCCCAACACTGGAGTCCAGATTAAGATAAGCCGGTTTGTTTGTCAGGAATTTTTCTTATAGATGTTTTTTATTGCTCCTTTTTACAAAAAGAAACAATGCTCAGAGTCTTACATATTTCTGTTTATTATTTAGAGCGTGTGGCATGTGTGACCATACAAAAAAAACATATACGGACCACTCGTGTTTTTCGAAGAAAAAAAACTAGGTTTTTTCCGATTATAATGATTTTCTCAATGGCAGGCTCTTATTTCTTTTATCAACTCATGACTTTGACGAGATGCCCCCGCAGGGTCGAGCTAAGATAAGCCAGTTTTGTTTTCGAAGTTTTCATATAGATGTGTAGTGCTCCTGTTTACAAAAAAACAATGCTTAGAGTCTTACATATTTAATTTATTATTTAGAGCATGCGGCATGTGTGTCCATACAAAAAAAAGCATATTTGGACCACTCGTAAGTCTTTACGAAGAAAAAACTCAGTTTCCCGATTATAATGTTCTTGTCAATGGCAGGCTCTTATTTTTTTATCAGCACAAGCACTTGACGGGATGCCCCCGCAGGGTCAGCTCGAGATAAGCCGGTTTTGTTTCTCGAATTTGTTTTGATAGATGTGTATTGTGCGTCTGTTTACAAAAAAAAATTCTTGGGAGTGCCTACAGATTTCATTTATTATTTAGAGCATGCGGCATGTGTCTCCATACAAAAAAAAACATATTTGGACCACTCGTGTTTTTACGAAGAAAAAAACTATGTTTCCCGATTATAATGTTTTTGTCAATGGCAGGCTCTTATTTTTTTATCAACTTATGACTTTGACGAGATGCCCCCGCAGGCTCAGCTTTTATTTTTTTATCAACTTATGACTTTGACAGATCCCCCGCAGGGTCGGCCAAAATAAGCCGGTTTTGTTTCTCGAATTTGTTTTTAAGTGTGTATTGCTTCTGTTTACGAAAAAAAAATTCTTAGAGTCTTACATATTTCATTTATTATTTAGAGCATGCGGCATGTGTGTCCATACAAAAAAACATAGTTGGACCACTCGTGTTTTTACGAAGAAAAAAACTCTGTTTCCCGATTATAATGTTTTTGTCAATGGCAGGCTCTTATTTTTTATCAACTCATGACTTTGACGAGATGCCCCCTGCAGGGTCGGCTAAAATAAGCCAGTTTTGTTTCTCGAATTTGTTTCTATATAGATGTGTATTGCTCTGTTTACAAAAAAACAATTCTTAGAGTCTTACATATTTTATTTATTATTTAGAGCATGCGGCATGTGTGTCCATACAAAAAAACATATTTGGACCACTCGTGTTTTTACGAAGAAAAAAAAACTCTGTTTCCCTGATTATAATGTTTTTGTCAATGGCAGGCTCTTTATTTTTTTATCAACTTATGACTTTGACGAGATGCCCTCCGCAGGGTCAGCTCAAAATAAGCCGGTTTTGTTTCTCGAATTTGTTTTTATAGATGTGTATTGCGTCTGTTTACAAAAAAACAATGTCTTAGAGCCTTACATATTTCATTTATTATTTAGAGCATGCGGCATGTGTGTCCATACAAAAAAAAACATAGTTGGACCACTCGTGTTTTACGAAGAAAAAAACTCTGTTTCCCGATTATAATGTTTTTGTCAATGGCAGGCTCTTATTTTTTTATCAACTTATGACTTTGACGAGATGCCCCCCGCAGGGTCAGCTTAAAATAAGCCGGTTTTGTTTCTCGAATTTGTTTTTATAGATGTGTATTGCGTCTGTTTACGAAAAAAAAAATTCTTAGAGTCTTACATATTTCAATTTATTATTTAGAGCATGCGGCATGTGTGTCCATACAAAAAAACATATTTGGACCACTCGTGTTTTTACGAAGAAAAAAAAACTCTGTTTCCCGATTATAATGTTTTTGTCAATGGCAGGCTCTTATTTTTTTATCAACTTATGACTTTGACGAGATGCCCCCCGCAGGGTCAGCTTAAAATAAGCCGGTTTTGTTTCTCGAATTTGTTTTTATAGATGTGTATTGCGTCTGTTTACAAAAAAAATTCTTAGAGTCTTACATATTTCATTTATTATTTAGAGCATGCGGCATGTGTGTCCATACAAAAAAAAACATATTTGCACCACTCGTGTTTTTACGAAGAAAAAAACTATGTTTCCCGATTATAACGTTTTTGTCAATGGCAGGCTCTTATTTTTTTATCAACTTATGACTTTGACGAGATGCCCTCCGCAGGGTCAGCGTAAAATAAGCCGGTTTTGTTTCTCGAATTTGTTTTTATAGATGTGTATTGCTTCTGTTTACGAAAAAAATTCTTAGAGTCTTACATATTTAATTTATTATTTAGAGCATGTGGCATGTGTCTCCATACAAAAATAACATATTTGGACCACTCGTGTTTTTACGAAGAAAAAAACTCTGTTTCCCGATTATAATGTTTTTGTCAATGGCAGGCTCTTATTTTTTTATCAACTCATGACTTTGACAAGATGCCCCATGCAGGGTCAGCTTAAGATAAGCCGGTTTTGTTTCTCTAATTTGTTTTCATAGATGTTTATTGCTCTGTTTTACAAAAACAAAATGCTTAGAGTCTTGTATATTTTATTTATTATTTAGAGCATGTGGCATGTGTCTCCATACAAAAATAATATATTTGGACCACTCGTGTTTTTACGAAGAAAAAAAAGCTCGGTTTCCCGATTAGAATGCTTTTGTCAGTGGCAGTCTCTTGCTTACCTTTTATCAACTCGCGAGCTTTGACGAGATGCCCTCATGCGGGGTCAGCTTAAACCGATAAGCCGGTTTTGTTTTTCGAAAGTTTTCTTCATATAGATGTTTATTGCTCCTGTTTACAAAAAAACAACAATGCTCACAGTCTTGCCTGTTTCATTTATTATACCAAAGGCATAGCTGGCATGTGTGTCCCTACAAAAAAAAACATATTTGGACCGCTCGTCGTCTGTTTTGAAGAAGAAAAAACTAAGTTTCCCGGTCGTAATGCTTTTCTCAATGGCAGGCTCACTTATTTCTTTATCAACGCATGACCTTTGACGAGATGCCCCTCGCGGTCCGACTAAGATAAGCCGGTTTTGTTTCTCGAAGTTGTTCTTATAGATGTGTGTTGCTTCTGTTTACAAAAAACAATGCTCAGAGTCTTGCACTATTTAATTTATTATTTAGAGCATGTGGCATGTGTGTCCATACAAAAAAAGCATATTTGGACCACTCGTGTTTTTACGAAGAAAAAACTATGTTTTCCGATTATAATGTTCTTGTCAATGGCAGGCTCTTATTTTTTATCAACTCATGACTTTGACGATACCCCCACAGGTCGCTAATAAACCGTTTTTGTT
>JAZHYW010033048.1:0-13058 GCA_037355805.1 Ixodes ricinus | reverse complement strand
GGGCGAACTTGTGCACAAAACGAAATAGAGAAAGGCTAGCGTCGCAGGCGTCGATGTTGGCGAAACAGCAGGATCGAGCGCTGGGGCGAGATTGACTCCGGCTTGCCACGAGGAGCCCCTTTAGTACACGCGTGGGCTTCTGGAACATTCGACGTAGAAAGTTCGGCGCATAGAACATTCGTAACTCGATCAGACGACAAGGTTCTCGAACTTACGAGAATGTCAAGTTGAAAGAATAAATAAAAAAGGCGTCCGCTCCCTGGTATCGAACCCGGAGCCTCCGCGCGAGAGCCAAGCGCGGTAACCATTCAAAATCACAAAATCACTGATAGATGTTACACTATTTCTGGGCAAACGAGAAAGAGGTTATTGGAGAGGAGATCAGACTGTGGCGCCCCAAGCGGTTAACTTTAGAACTATATGAATGGGGACAACAAATACAATGACTGAGCGCTCGGCTGACTTAACTGAACGCGGCGTCAGCGTTCGGCTGGAGTTCGTGTTCTCCGGTGAGGAGGAGGAAGGGCTCTTTTGTTACCACTCCGGCCTGCATAAACAATGCAGCGTGCACGGTGCCCAGCTCAGCACGAAAGCCCAAGTGGGTGAAGCTCGCATCCTCTGACGCCTGCTTTCGGGTGAGATTCGGCACTTAACATTACTTCACTAATTGTTGGTATTTTTACATTACACTGTGCCCCGCGCTCTATTAAAAAAATGACAGTAACATGCCTGCAAAGCCTGTGGGCATGTGCACAGGCCTTGTGTTGGGTAAACACCGAGGTGGGGGGGGGGGTTACAAATGGGTCAGAGCGCCTCGCCAATAGTGACATCGTTGAATATCACATCCTGCGTCGCACCTTAGACGCATCGTTTAACTACAATCCATATTCTCTATATGGGGAGTTCACTATAAACGAACTTGGGATACGGATATGAGTCAATGGATAACAAAGAGAGCCCACATAATAGCCACAGCAGTGGTCGCACCTTCTTCATGGTACGTTAAGAAAAGCACTCAACGTTGGGGGACACTTTGTTGGCATTTTGAGAGATCATCCAGCTCCTAGTTCGTTTCCTGTACTGTTCTCTGCTTATCAATGTTCGCTTACAGACAGTGTTCGCGAGAGCAATAGGTGACGGACTGACGACAAAAAGAAAATAAACAAAAGAAAACCTCGACGTTTTGCGCTAGCGAAGTCAAATATACAAAAAGCAAAACAAAAATGTCCTTTTGGTGTGTGTGTGTGAGTGTCCACTTCTCATTTTCTTCTATTTGTTATTTTCTTGACGCTCAAGTCTGTATCGTTGTCGTACGTCGTTTCACGGGAGTTGCGCGTTGCGCCTCAGGGTGGCATCGTTGCGCCTCAGGGTGGCATCTTTACTTCCGTAAAACGGCACCTTTAGTTTGAGGATTTTTTTGGGGGGGAAACTATGGAAACAAAAGGCGCTTTTGGGAAGGCGAGGCGAAAACCTTCATTGTATGAACTTTGGGCTGAAATGAGTCACAATCAGCAAGCAAAGAAACAAAATTGGCGTGGGGATATTTATACAGCGTGATCAGTCAGCCATTTTAAAGTTGCGACGAGTCACTCGCTGTAGATGAGCAATTCAGCCAGTGCGGTACAACCGCTAGCCTGGGAGTCTTTAACGTGCACCACGCAGTAGTGATACACGACCGCACGCCGGTACGATGCTCATCCAGATCGAAACGGGCAGGGGTGGGGCTCGAACCCAGGATCCCTGGGTTCTGCAGCGCGAGCTTTCGCTCCACGCGCGTCGAGCTGGGCGTGCGCTTTAGCCCACTCGGCCACCGATCCCCCGCAAAAAGAAACATGTTTTCACTGAGCTCAATCAAAGTCACCGTAGCTAATCGGAGCTAGCAACAGGATTTGGTTGCTCGAAAGAATGTTCACGTTTGCTCGTGCCACGCCCACGCCACTTTATACCGAAAAACTCGGAAAATGGCGGAATGTCAAAAATGTATTCGAGATAATGAGTACAGGATACTTAGAATTGTAATTAAAATAGGGTATCAAATACTCTCGATCAAAAGTATTTGCAAGATACCAAGATACTTTAAAAAGTGTTTAAAATACAGTACCTTGAGTAGAGTATTTGAGATAGGCACAAGTCTGCAGTCGTAACATCAAGAGCCCCCCCCCCCCCCCCAAAAAAAAAAAAAGCGACCGTCGCAGTAGAGGAAGTTTTTTTTGCAAACGCATTTTCAAATGGACGCACCTCCGTGTCTTGTGGGGATGGTGAGCTTTTGCCGGTACCTTCTGGTACCACACAACTTTGCATTTGCGGAAACGCAGTAAACGTTTTAGCTCGCAATTGAAAAGTAGCGAAAGAGTAACGTGCGTTACTTTTTGTCGGTAACGCGTTCCTTTTATTTTCAGGTAAGGTAGGTCGCTAACGCGTTCCTTTTATTTGCAAGTGACGAGTAACCTATTTCGTTACTTTTTTTCGGTAACGCCTACAACAATGGCTACGCCCGACCGCGTTTTCTTTTTTTTCCCCTTCGTTTTTTCGGCCCTGCGAAGCCGACGAAAAACTCGCACGCCGCACAAAGACCGAGTCAAGCACTTCGACGTTTGCACCTTTTTCAAGCTCTTACCAATTCTCGTTCGTAAGACGAGCGATGTCTTCAGCCGGGAGAAGGAGCGACGACACGGCGACGTCTTCGTGCGAATCAGCTTGGTGGTCGGGCGTGTCGTACGGAATAAGCCCTAATTGTTTTGATCGGTAAACGAGTTTAGAGCGCAGCGTTTAGTTAGGTGCCCGTTTCCGCGTTTCGCGGAGTCGCCGTCGGCGTAACCGCCCCGCTTTATTTAGCGGAAAATTGAATAGGTGTTAAGGTCACGTGATGCCAATTTTCCCGCTAAATCTAGCGGGGAAAATGACGTCACATGATTTCGTGTCGCGTCACCCATGAACAAATACAGTTTCTCCGCTAGATTTAGTGGGGGAACTTAACCCGCTGAATTTAGCAGAGAAATTTTCGCTAAATTTAGCGGGGAAATATAACGGGAGGTGGAAAGGAGGAGGAGGGGAGGGTACGGAGGAGGAGCATACCCTCCCCTCCTCCTCCTCATGAGCTGCGCTCTAATTTCGCATTACAGAGAATTGTAAACGTCTTTAATTTTTTTTCTTTGAAAGCTTTACAGATTCGCCGGTGCCGCGAATCAAGAGTTCTGAAGTAGAGGTCCCACGCCCGTCGTCCGCCGCCATCGCTTAGCCCGCTTCGTTTAGCCGTCCAGCCCATGACTCCGCGATTCGACGCCATCTTGAGAACTGTACGCAGAGAATTTATTTTATTTAAAGAATACTGCGACCCACATCTGTGAGCCATAGCAGGGGTGGTTGCATATTGACTTGGTGCGATGTGCTTACGAGCACTTTCTCTTGGCAGAAGCGACCGCCTCAACAAAAATATCAAGTGACGGAAGGGTTACCATATCGCAGGCTTGTACAAGATACTCACTAAAAGAAATTGGCATCATATATTTTTTTTAATTTTTAATGTGGAGTGTTTGCCTTCGATGACCGTCCACTTTGATCATATTTGGTGTGTGCGTCCGAAGTTCAAACCACAGAGAACGGCACATGACCACGGGGAAGAGTGAGCGTGACTCATGCCGGCCAGTTCTCGGTCGGTGGTTTTCGGCCGGAAAGAAAACGAATTTCGAGCCGGACTTTCATGTGTAATGTACAAATACAAACCTTGGCGAGCATAAATAACCTGACAGTGTCCGGGCAGCTCCTAGCCTTCGCTGCGGTACAACGTAAAGTGAAACGGAGTATGGGGTCTTTTTAGGCGACCCTAAAGAAAATTGCATTGTTTTCTTAATATGGTAATATTACCCGGAGTTGCCCTTTCAAAAGCGTTAGTTTCCACGCTGCACAGCAAACACGCGGCCCTGACGTCGCGTCACTGCGGGGGCGCTGCTGTCGGCGCATGTGCAATCGCTTCCCTTAAAACCAATCTGGTTTCTGCGCAAGCGCAATGCCCACACACCGGTTGTGGGCAAACGCGGACTTGTTTGTAAAACAACGTGTTGGTCTATAGGTATACATCAACATTTCTTAACTCCATCAATGTCTGTGCTCGCCCGCCAGCACTTCTGGATACCTCCCGTATGTAATACGGCAATATCATCATTAAGTTCATCACCCTCCGTCTCCTCTTACCACGTACTCCAATTCGCATTCCTTCCAGGTACCTCTACAGCCAGGAGGCCACCTTTGTCAGCGTGATGGAAGCACTGCACACGCGAACAGCCGCCGAGAAGTACATGGAGTCAGAGCTCGTGGAAAGATGCCACATGTTCATTAGAATTTCGATGCAGCCAACCGACGTGTGCGACGTCTTGGAACACGCCGCAAAGAACGGCAACCTCCCAAACTTCGACGACCTTATCAACAGGTTTCTGGAACTCAGGGGTCTTCAAGTCCTGGAGTCGAAGGCGTTCATCGCCGCGTCGAAGGAGACCGTCCTCGGATTACTGAAGAACCCTCGGCTGTCCGTCACGGAATACAACGTTATCAAGTGTGTCTACGCTTGGGCGATTGCGCGTTGTCGAACAGAGAATGGCGTACCTTCCAACTCCGTTCTCCAGCGGACCATGAGGCCATTCCTGCCAGAGCTTCGATTCCTGACGTTGTCTCCACTGGAGTTCGTCGAAGGTCCAGCTACGTGGAACATCCTGACAGAGTCCGAGACGCTGGCTGTTCTCTGCAACATCGTAAAACACGGCTCGAAGAAGTGGCCAGTGGGCTTCTGTGCTAGCATGCTGCATGCTAGTCAGGAGGGATGAGGTGTAGCCACACAAGTCGACCACCAAGGTTGAAGTTGCTCCGTGTGGTTGTCACACCGCTTTCGTGGGCAGTGAACAACGCGTTCATCTGAGCCCTCACAATCGTTTTTCTTCATCACGATTATCGAACTGTGTTGGGAGTGGAACTCATTTTTGACCGACGCCCACGTGTAAACGAGCGTCTGGATCTGTTTTGAAATCTCGTTCATCAATTTTCAGTTTTTGTAATTTATTTATTTAATTAGTTCCAATACCCCCAGGAAAAGGGTAGAATATAATAATAATAATAATAATAATAAATAATAAATTGTTTTATTTTTCTTGTGCCCACAAACAACCTCTCGGTTTACAGTGTGGTGCACTAAACAAACATGGAGTAAAACCTAAAAATACAGAAAACAACAAAGTAAGATCAATAAAAGTCATGCAACATTATCATAATTCAAAAATTGATTATTGATTAGTTCACAGACATCCAGTCACGTAGATTGGATATAAACTCCTGAGTGGATAAAAATATGTCGAGGTTAAATTTCTTTGAATCAAATGCAATTTGTAACCTTGACAATGGTATTACAGCGGACAAGCAAGAGGGATAAAAAGTTGAAATGTTTCGGCTCGGGCGAGAGGGAACATGAAACTCAATAGATTGTAATAAAGCCGACGAATTTACCCTGCCATGAACAACTTTGTGAAGGAATAAACAATCTCTGTACTGCCTTCTCAAGGCCAATTTATGCAGCGAAAATTTACGAAGCAATGTTTCGTAGTGATAAAAACATCTCCTTCCAATGTAGCGGTCATATAAAATTCTTATCATTCGCTTTTGCACATTTTCAATAGCTAGCTCTTGCGACAGAGTCAATGAATTCCAAATGACTGAGGCAAATTCCAGTCGCGATCGAACTAGGGACTTAAATAAGAGTAGCAAGCAACGGGGAGTTGAAAATTGACGACAAATTCTTGAAATCATTCCTAACGTCCTCAACGCTGCATTTACTGTAACGAAGACATGATTGTTGAAAGAAAGTGAGCTGTCAATATACACTCCAAGGTCCCTGATAAAGGAGACTGGAGGAACTAGTACGCCATCCAAGTAATATTCAAAACAAATAACATCACGCTTTCTGGATAACACCATTGATTTGGATTTCAAAGGGTTAAGCAACAAGCTGTTTTCTAAACACCAACTCGAAACACGACTTAGATCAGCCTGGAGAAGAGAGCAGTCGGATAGTGACTTCACACTTAAAAATAACTTAACATCGTCAGCAAACAGAAGAATGTTAGCATTGCTAACAGAATAAGCAATGTCATTTACAAACAAGAGGAACAGAAGCGGGCCAAGAATTGAGCCCTGAGGCACGCCAGACGTTGAAATAAACTGTTCGGAGTAGATGCCATTGACACGAACAGAATTGCGGCGATCACACAAGTAGCTCTGAAACCATCTACACAAATGTGGGCTGAAACCATGGGAGGCCAGCTTGCTTAACAATAAATCGTGCCTAACGCAGTCAAATGCTTTAGACATGTCTAGGTAGATGGCGTCAACTTGACCTCTACAAGTAACTATTGGTGCGGTGTAACTTAAAAACGAACACAAATTGGACTCTACAGACCTACCTTTTAAAAAACCATGTTGTTCATCAGATAACATCGTGTTCAGGTAAAAATAAACACGCTTATGAACTACTTTCTCAAAAACCTTCGCAAATCCACATAATAATGACACCGGACGATAATTACTAACTAAACAAGAATCACCTCCTTTTAATACAGGGACAACAACGGCGAACTTCCAGAGCTCAGGAAAAAGTCCTTGTTTAAGTGATAAGTTAAAAATATGACACAGAACCGGGGCAAATATAGCACAGCAACCTTTGATAATAAAACTGGGTATGCCATCAATACCCGTAGAAAATTTCGGGTAAAAAAGTACAAAAAACAAACACGACAATAAAGACCTGTTATGAAAACAGCCGTGTAGGTCTTTCCTCAGCTTGTTTGCCCAGAATTGTACATTTTTTTACATCATGTTTGTGCGTGCGTACGTGTTTTCCCGGTGTCATTTTTCCAAATACCAGTTTCTCAAAACAGAACCTACATTATTATTAACTCTATAGAAAAATTTACAATGACAAAACAATCTAGTTTTTTTTTCTTTTTTATGGGTCGGTGTTTTTTGGCATTGAAGATGAGCTAAGCCGCTTCCTCTCAATTTGACAAGAAATGTAATGGGGAGGAAAGAGAAACTTGCATTTAAGAGGACGATAAAAACATTTAATTAAAAAGCTGTAATTTTTTTTTAATTATAGTAGCCAAGTGCTAGACAAAGATCGAAAGGTTATTTTCTATAGCATTGTCGAAGAGAGGAGGAGTGCGCTTGACTAGCTTTAGTGGGTGCTGAACAAATCACTATATGGCAAGCAAGTGTTCCCAAATGCCTCTTTGGCGAGGAATTCGGGGGCGCAATAGAAGGGAACACAGGGAACGCGCGATGAGGAGGCAGCAGCGCCGCCATTGGTTGACGTCGGGGGTAAACAAAAGCACGTGGGTGCATTTGGCGGGTAACCATGGCTCCAGAGCCGTGCAAGGAGCAGTCGAACTTGCAAGGCGTAAACTTGTTCACCTAAGGCCCCCTGATAAAATGCACGCTTCGCTTAATGCCCTCATGTGCTTGCGGTCGTCTTGCAAGTGGCGCCAGTGCCTCGTGCGGACCTTGCAAGCAAATTGCGGCTCAGCACTGAAATGAACGGCCCTGGAAAGCGAATGGCGTCGGAGCACTCGCTCGTAACACGTGGCGCGCGGTTGCACAACAATGGCTACCGTTAACTGTAAAAAAATTGGGTTGTGGGAATATTTATGCAGTGTGTAGTTGGTCAGCCATTTAAAGTTGCGACAAGTCACTCGCTGTAGATGAGCAATTTAGCCAGTGCAGTACAACCGCTAGCCTGGGGTCTTTAACGTGCACCACGCAGTAGTGATACACGACCGCACGCCGGTACGATGCTCATCCAGATCGAAACGGGCAGGAGTGGGGATTGAGCCCAGGATCCCTGGGTTCTGCAGCGCGAGCTTTCGCTCCACGTGCTCCGAGCTGGTGTGCGCTAGCCCACTCGGCCACCGATTCCCCCCCCCCCTTTTTTTTTTTTTTTCTTTCTTTAATGCCACCGATTTTTTCCACAGCGTTAACTGTAAGAAACGCGAATCGTGAGCTTTATTGAGTTCGGCGAATTTTTGTTTCGTGGCTTCATAGCATACCTAACACGCCCCCTTTCCCGCCTCCCTCCCGGCCACATGAGCGGTTGCGGTTTGGTGCTGTGCTACCGCTATTATACGTACGTACAGTTGAACTGCTTTTGACTTGGATAGATCTAAAATAGTTCAAGCTTCATTTAATGGTCTAAAAAATGTTTGGACCCCCCCCCCTCTTTCTTTTTCTGCCTTTTTTTTTTTTTAGGCGGGTTTTGGAAGTTAGTGGTTTTGTTTGAGGCTGTTAGGCCGGGTCAGCCTGGCCCCCTGGCTTAGAGTAATACGTCTAAGTGGCTGTGAAGCTCTAAGCTAGTAACTTAGAAGTATCAAGACCATTTCCAAAACCAATTCAAACATTTTACCCTTAAACAGACAGCATAGGAGAGGAGTTTGAAAATACCTCCTTGATCTTTATGAGAGATGTCCGTGAATGTGCCCAAAATGACAATGGTTGCTATATTACAATTGCATTCATTCTTGATTATTTCTTTTATTATTTGTATGCAGAAGTCTGTTAGTTTGGGACACGAGAGTTCAGTTATTAGAAGAGAGTGGACGAGGCGGCTTGAGCCCTAAGTACTTTAACCACCAAGATTACTTTGTTGTATGTTTTTCTTTATTGTTCAACTCCCACATGTAAGATAAAAGTAAATAAATGAATTGAAAAAAAAATTGACCGCATCTCCACGTGGTGAATGATGTTGATTGGGGCGAAGCTCTGGTGGTGCTTGTCTGCGTAGATGCTGAGCCGCAGCATGCCGAGCCTTTCTTTCGTTTTCATCCGTGTCAGAAAGAGAATGTGTGGTATGGAACGTGGTTATATACGCATTTGAGCATTAGACCGCAGCGCTCTCTCGTCTATAAACGTTGAGCCAATGCATGCATAGTTTAACGTGATTATACATGCATTTGACCGCAGCGCCTTCTCTTGTATAGACGTTGAGCGGCTACATGCAACGTTTCATCCATGACATCCCCAGCTCTTGAGTTACTACCGCATCTCAGAGCCCCTACTCATCCCGCAGTCGTGGCCGAGTGAATAAGGCGATGGACTAGAAATCCATTGGGGTCTCCGCGCACAGGTTCGAATCCTGTCGACTGCGCAAACATTTTTTTCATTTTTTTCATCTTTTTATTTTTTTTTTGCCCTACATGAGCACGTGAGCACATGAGCTCACGAGCAGGAGCACGAGCCCACTTTAACCGGACGCCGGACGGACATACGGACATGGCTAGCCCCTAAGGAGCTTCGCCCCTAAAAAGTCAGTAATTAAAGGCGTCATGAGACGATATCAGGTTGGAATGTTTATGACTTTAAAGAGGCGTACTGGTCCTAGTTTCAATGTGTGGACACACCATATAGGTATAGGATAATAAACCTTCTATAAACAGTAAAATATTTGTAATGTTTTATTTTTATTTATTTAAATTTCTTTCACTCTTTCCCCCCCCCCCCCCCCCTCATGTAGAATACACTTCCGGGGTCGCTGATCATTGATCAATTCAAAAGAAAAAAACGTTGCTCTTCGTTCGCTTCGTTTTTCAAGAGACTTTCGAGATGCCTTTTGCCCGAACAAGATATGGACGGTATAGACGAGAGTTTTACGTGCCTGAACTCTTTAATAATCTGCCTTCTGAAATTCTACAAGCGAAATAACTGCGTGAACTGAAGAGAATGCTGAGACTTCACCTACTGGGATGACATGTCGCCTAGCGTGTACCTATTTGTTAGTATGTGTGTGTATGTGCATGATTACTGATCCAGTTTTGTACATTCTAAACTTTTTCAGTTTGTTCTACTGATGTGTGTGTGTGACGAACTTTACACTGCTTTGTTCACGGACATATAAATTTCTTTTTTTTCTGTAGTTTTTTGGCGGCATCACTTGTTGGCTTTGATTGCCCCCGCACTCTTGTATGCTTTCATGAATGTGTCCTGAATACAGGGGGTGAAGGTGGCTGAGGAGGAGTGGCAAATCCTGTGCGCCGACATCTGGCGTCCCGAGTGAAAGATTGCGAAAGAGAACGACAGAACACGAGAGAAAGAAACCAATGTTGCCAGCTGAAGGACGACAGTCGCAATGGTAATCGCGAAGACTGAAAACTCTCAGCTAAATAGACAGTGATAATTTAACGTTGTAAACTAAACTCTGAGCTATTCTAACGTTTATAAAAAGAAGTATACTCATTACGCTGCATTAACTTCCCTTTTGTCGAAATCTGGGAAATCAGGTAGCTGCGTGGTTTCGTATTCCTAGGACGTGGCCAGCGCGGCTGGCGCGGCCAGCGAAGCCGGTTATCTGTTCAGTTCAGTGTTGACGAGAGGCCGTACGTCTGCGCGCTATGCAAAAAGAAAGCTTCGAAAGGAACACGAATATCTTTCTACCGGTAAGTTCGTGGATTGTTGAAGTTCATGAAGCTGCTCTGATGATATTGTTTTAAAAAAAGACGTAATATTTTCCTAGACTGTAGATTTTATAACTGGGTCTATGTGGCACCTTATAAATCAGCGGCACGCTACGCAAAAGACGACATCGCGGTTGGCGTACGTGCAGGCTCTTATTAAAATTAATTTATGTACTTGATGAGATTCCGACCTCCAGGGTGAAATGCTTTTCAAAACTAGTTGTGCTTCGACTCTTATTTTTTTTTTAATATTTGAGCTTATAATTTATGTGTTCATTAAAAAAACATAATGAAACCGCCATTGCGGCTCTTTTTAAATTTTTTTTAAGTAGTTTTTTTTAGATTGTTAATTTCAAAAGGTCGGGCGTATTGTCTCATGTTTCAGCAGAAAACAGGGTTTCCTGTCCGAAACTTGTCTTATATAATTTACCCCGCGTTGATGGCTTTCTTTCGTTTTTTTAGGGGCGAAGGTCCTTAGGGTCTAGCCTTGTCCGTCCGTCCGTCCGTCCGTTTGCCCGGCCGGCGTCCGTGCTCACATAAAAAAAAAAATTAACCATCTTCCCGAGGGGAACCATGGGGTGATGCGGAGCATCGTGTTGGTTCCGAGGAAAGAGTCAGTTGCGTGCTGACGTCGAGAGATGGCGCCACCGACTGCCCTAGCGTTATCCCCTACGCGAGCCTTCGTCGCGGCTCGCGGCAGAGAAACTTAAAACGCTCGCCGCTCGCCGTTTATTTATTTTTTCACACTTGAAGGAGAGCGAGACTAGAGGAGGAGAGTTGCGCGTGCGCGCGCGGTGTGGGTACAAGCGAACGCACGCGCAGTGCACGCAGCTGTGTAGAGAGAGAGAGCAGAGAGAGTAACGCGCAGCTGTTGGAGAGAGGGAAGGAGGAGAGTTGCGCGTGCGTAGTGCGAGTGCGGACTACGACGCCGGCGCCGCGGGACATAGACCCGAGCAAGAGATGCTCCGCATCTAAAAGAAAAAAATGTTTGCGCAGTCGACAGATTCAAACCTGTGCGGGGAGACCCCAATGGATTTCTAGTCCATCACCTTAACCACTCGGCCACGATTGCGGGGACGAGTAGGGGACTCTGGAGATGTGGTAGTAACTCAAGAGCTGGGGATGTCATGGATGAAACGTTGCATGTAGCCGCTCAACGTCTATACAGGAGAGGGCGCTGTGGTCAAATGCGTATATATTCGCGTTAAACTTTGCATGTGTTGGCTCAACGTTTATAGACGAGAGGGCGCTGCGGTCAAATGCTCAAATGCGTATATAACCACGTTCCATACTGCACATTCTCTTTCTGACATGGACCGTTGACTTAAGCGGTGGAGAAGCGTTCCCACGGCTTCTAGCGGATCCAGGCTGATCCGCTAGAAGAGCCACTGGCTCTGCATTTCATCGACCATAAAGCAGTAATAATGAAGTCGAAACGCGACCCGGAACTCAGCACTACCTATGAGCAATAAAAAAAAATCAGCACCATCAGCACTACCTATGAACAATAAAATGAGTATCATCAGCACCACCAGAGCTTCGCCCCAATCAACATCATTCACCACGTGGAGGTATTGTGATTTTTTCTGCAGAATCTTTATATATTGCCGTTATGGCTCTTGCATCAATACTTGAGGTCGAGATTTGTGCTCTGAATGTTTGACCTCGGTAATGACTAATGAACGAAACTAAGCTTTGTTTGACGAATAAAAAAAGAGAAGAAATATCTATACTAATCTTCTATAATTTTTTTTTTTTTTTTTGTAAATACCTCCAAGCATTAGAACCCACGATTCATGACTCTGGGTACTTATACCCACTCAGTATTGTTTTTGAATATACAGCACTCACAGCAAGCCATAATCATCACCTATGGATGTCCGAATTCTGCATTGGAGCACTGGAGCCACGGAGCGTGGAGCCCAGAGACTGAGAGTAGAGCTTGAAGCCTGGAGCCTGGAGACTGGTGAATGGGAACAGGAGACTGATGTCCAAAAAGTGGAGACTAGTTTCAAACCTATCTTGTAATACATTTGGGGAGAATAATCTTGATATCTAGCCGACTCTTTTTATGTTATTTTTCAATTACCCCCACTGGCAGTAACCGCGACTCGTGGATATCCACACTATGGCCAACTTTATCTTTTGACAGATTTTAGAAATATGATGTCATACATAGCACATTTGGTGTGGGGTTTGTTTTATGGTATCCAAGTGTGGCAAGATACATACTGATTTTGGGGGTTTTGTGTATGCGCAGCTTTCGTCCAGAAAGCTGAAGTTAGCACCAATGAACATAAAAATTCTGCTTATTTTGTAGTTTGGTATGCCTTCAAACTTTGTTCCGAAAAATAATTTTATATCCATCTCTTTTTACTTTTTATTAAGCTCTATGTGTCGTCCGTACAAGAAGACCAATTATTCGTGTTTCGAATATTTCATTTGTTATTTCGAACCTGTTGTAATGTGTGTCCATTTAAAAAGACAAAAAAAATATTTGAATGGCAAAGCGTTTTTGTGAAGTTAGAACTTGTGGGTTGTGCGTCCATAGAAAAAAACATAAATGGACCAGCCATGTTT